>JADBJO010027700.1:0-5000 GCA_016801955.1 Conus betulinus
ACGTGAATTTTCACCCTGCATCCACCACCTCCTCATCCAATGCTTTCCACTTCACACAGCCCAAGCTGGACACAACTGTCCATCTGAAGCCGCCATCCCTGTCCAGGCCCCCTTTTCCACTGTGCGACTTTGTTCAAAGAAAATCTTCCTCATCGAGAACTCAGTGTCACCGAAAATTTCTTGAATCTCTGCTCGGCTTCACCTAGAAATACTTCCCGATACTTTTGTCTGATCGAAGCGTTTACTCATCCAGAAGACGAACTGTTCCTCATGTAATTAGTTATTACAGTCGTGGACATACCGTGTGTTTCTGTGGCTGATCGCCCTTCGGTCAGTGACATGTAACGTCTTTTACTCTTCAGTGCAACCACTTTCTTTAAGAGGAGTCAGACTTCCATCCAGCAGTTTCAGCAGATTGTCACGAACCTGACTATGGCTGATTTTCTGATGGGTGTCTACGTCATGCTAACCACACATCATTGGGGTAGCTGCACTGAGGATCTTCCGTGGCAGAGAACCTTCATTACTATGAGACACATGGCAAGCAGTGTACAGTCTGTAAGGTGGCTGGAGTTCTGTCTCTGTTGTCCAGTGAAGTGTCAGCTCCTGACCATCTGGATGATCAACTCTGGATTCGTTTTCATCTCGTCCTTCACTTTCCATTCAGCACAGTTTCGATTTGGGAGAAAGTCAGCAGCAGTTGGCTTGTCTGTTGACCTTTTGGTTAGTTGGTTGGTCTTTAGCCTTGATTACCGTTACTTCCGGTGACATCACCACTGGGAATTTTATAGCCAGAACGGGGTATCTGTATCCCACTGACTGTTACAGATATGATTTTAAAGGTAACTTTATTCCTTCAGCGTGTTAATTGTCCTGAATTTCATGCTGTTTTTTTGTTCATCTCTGTGGGCATTGGCCCTGATCTACTGGTCTGTACAAACCATTGCGTTGCATACGAACACAAAGAAGATAACAACGGGGACATAACCATCGCTCGGCGGCTGATTACTGTCGCAGTGACAGATTTCCTGTGCTGGTTTCCCATTGGACTGTGTGGAATGTTTGGCCTTGGCTGGTACTCCCATCCCTGAAGAGGTGAACGTGGCCCTAGCCGGTTTTCATATTGCCGTTAACTCTTCAGTTACATCCTTTCATGTACACATTTAACACACTGGCTGAAAAAGTAAGAAAATCAACGAGCTAAAACTGATGAAACTGGCTGGAATCCCATCTGAGCTGATAGGGAGTTGATCATAATTGGATTCGACAGTCCTGCTCGGGTTGATGCACTACCTGTGTTGAAATACCAACAGATACATGCACTCACACAGACTACATCTTAATTCAGAAAGTTAGACAAGCTGACAAATGAATTAATAAATTGAATAAATAAAACAAACAAACAAAAAATAAAGAAAGAATACACAAATAAGTATAAAGGAGAGTGAAAAACAGAAATATAACCAGACAGAGAGATATATAAAAACGAAGTCGATGGAAGGATGGGTTGAAAGTAACAGAGCCATTTTTAGCGAAGTTGGATTTTTTTTTTTCCACATAAACTATATGGCAAAACTTGAATCGAATCAATTGACTTACAAATACCAACGATTATAACTTAGGTTTTACATGTAAGTGTTGTGATTTCGCAGATAAACAGAGTTTTCATAACTGCATTACCGCAGTTTTTCCCGTTGTGTGTGTGTGTGTGTGTGTGTGTGCTGTGTGTGTGTGTTGTGTGTGTGTGTGTGTGGGTGTGATGTGTGTGGTGTGTTGTGGTGTGTGTGTGGGTGTTGTGTTGTGGTGTGTGTGTGACGGTGTGTGGTGTGCGCATGCGCGCGCGCGCGCGCACGTGTGTGTGTGTGTGTGTGTGAAAACATTGTAAAACCGTAAAACCGTATTGACTTTATGTTCGTTTCCAATATGGGTTAGTCAACTCAAGCATGATCACAACAAGACCTGAGGGAAACCCTGTAAAGCGTTTTATGTGTCAAGTACATTGAAGGAAAACCTCACAAATGGTATGAATAATTAATGCACTGAAAGAAACCCTCTAGAATGCCTCACTGCTAAGATGATGTCGACCACACCGAAGGGCAAATTTGTAGAAGGCCTTTTGCTGATAAGATGTTTGACTGCACTTTAAAAAAAAAAACAAAAAACCTGTAGAAGGCCTTACCATTGATATGATAATGGACTGGTTGAAGAAAATCCTGTTGAAGGCCTTACCGTTGAATGAAATCCTGTAAGAGTTACCGCTTATATGATGTTGACAACACGAACGAAATTCTGTTGAAGGCCTTGGGAAGTGATATCGTGGCAAACCAGTGTTTGAAGAAAAAATCCTGTAGAAAAAAAGGATAAACGATTGCATTGAAAATACCGTCTGTGAATGTTTTTCATTATTCCTTAACTGATCATCTTAAAAAAAAAAAAAAAAAAAAAAAAAAAATTTAACAGACAAAAATGTCCATGATGGGGGAAATTCTCCCCACTTGTCACCTGTTCCATCAGGAAAACGACCATCTCTGACGAACTCGAATTAAGGCTTAACTTGTAAATCCATGAGACGTTCGTGACCTTTTCACATAACCATGAAGCTGTTGCTTTTTTGTTGAGCCTAACTGTCAGTGTCTTAGCTTGGATCACGCGTCAAGGCCTTTGACAAGACATCTTTACTAGATGGACACGTTGAGGCCTGTTGTAAGGTCAAAAAGGGATTGGACACCCTCATCAAAAAGAGTCTGAATTTCCATTTGAAAATCCGGCTCGTCATCCGGTGACCAAAAAAATCCAAACCTGAACACTTTCGGTCTCGTCTGCAAGGCACGTCCTATGAGTGTGTTTCTGGCGGGATCCTTTGTTGTGGTCGTCAACATTATTCAACACCGCAGCTTGGGGTGATCCTTCGGAAATTTCAGGTCGGGATGTAGAATGGTCTCGAGTGTGGTGTCGTTGGGGTGTATTAGTCGCTAGCGAGAAGCAAACCGAAGCAAATAATAAACGATCCCCACGCCACGCGGAGTGGCTTTCAGCGTACCAAACTTGCTCAAATCAGCTGATCGTTTGCACTCCAGAAACAATGGGAAAAGTGATGATGTTTAGTACCAACAGTGGGCTTTCGGCATATTTCATCCCCCACTCATGCCCCAAACCCACTGATATCTTGTTCATGTCTTCTTTACCAATGCATTATAAATTACACTGTCGTTTTCAGAGCAGTTTTAGGGGCATTTACATTGAAACTCAACTACTGCACCACACTTCTTCAAGTATGAACTCTTGCTGTAGGGATCGTTTGTTATTTTCTTCGGTTTGCTTTCTCGGAAGCGGCAATACACGTTTACGAAACCAACAAAACTTGTCCCATGATTTCGTGCATGCGTTTAAAAAGGATGGAGTTACATTTATGCTTAGGTTTATTTCTAAAACGCTCAGCTGAATACTGTTTTCCTTTACCTTGCCAGATTCGTGCTGTCCAGACAGTAAAAAGGTAGGAGGCTGTAATTCTCATTGTCGTCCTCATCTCCCAAGGCGTGAGATTCGGATCAAAACTGGCCTGATGGGTTCTTGGTAAATCACGGGAGTGCTGGTTTCGTGGTTGGGGGTCTCAATTGAAACCTGTTGCCTTTGTTTATGCCTTTCGTTCTCTTTGCGGCGTTAATTTTTGGTTGCCATAAAGCAAAGACGTGCAATAGTTGTTTATTCAGTCTTCGTTATTTGACGTTTAGATTTGCGCATTAAAGATTTTGTGCCTTCAGCAACAGTCCTGCCTTTTTAATGACACCAGAGTGACATCACTTTATGCTGCGCACACACACACACATACACACACACACACACGTACGCGCGCGCGCGCGCGCGCACGCTTTTGAAGTGAATCTCATGGAATAGGCACTTGAAATAGATGTTAGGTTCCTTAGTTTTATTTTAAGATGCTATGGACTATGCCTATTCGTCAGGCCAACTGGGACAATGAAACGACAACTGCTGTTATTGCTGCTGATGCTGCTGTTGTTGCTGTTGGTGTTGCTGCTGCTGCTGTTACTACTACCTACTACTACTACTACTACTACTATCTCGGGACTAACTACTGCTGCTGCTGCTGCTGCTGCTTCTGCTGCTGCTTGTTGCTGCTGCTGTGCTGCTGCTGTGCTGCTGCTGCTGTTTACTACTATACTACTACTGCTGCTGCTGGTGCTGCTGCTGCTGCTGCTGTTGCTGATGCTGTTGCTGCTGCTGTGCTGCTGCTGTGGCTTGCTTCTGCTGTGCTGCTGCTGTGCTGCTGCTGATGCTGCTGCTGCTGCTGTGCTGCTGCTGCTTGCTGTTAACTACTACTACTACTACTACTGCTGCTGCTGCTGCTGTGCTGCTGCTGTGCTGCTGCTGTGTGCTGGTTGTTGCTGCTGCTGCTGCTGCGCTGCTACTACTACTACTGCTGCTGCTGCTGCTGCTGCTGCTTCTGGTATTGCCACTATTACAGAGCTTTTATTGTTGCTGCTTCTGCAGCTGTTGCTGCAACTATTATTGTTTTTTACGGCCATTGTCACAGCTGCTGCTGCTGTTGCTGCTGCTGGCTGCTGCTGCTTGCTGCTGCTGCTGCTGCTGCTGTGCTGCGTCTGGTATTACACTATTACAGCTGCTATTGTTGTTGTTGGTTTCTGCAGCTGTTGCTGCTACTATTATTGTTTTAACGGCCATTGTCACAGCTGCTGTTGTTGTTGCTGCTGTTGCTGCTGCTTCTGTCTACTACTACAACGACTATCACTACTGTTGCTGTTGCTACTGCTACTGATGTCGCTGCCGATATTACCCTTATTACTACTGCTTCTGCTGCTATAACTACTACTATTGCTTCTGCCGGTACTACCGTTGTGCTGCTGCTGATGTGACTACGACGATTTCTACTTTTACCACCACAACTATTGCTGCTATTGTGGTTGTTGTGGTTGTTGTTGTTGTTGTTGCTCTTGTTGCTGCTGCTGCTGCTACTACTACAC
>JADBJO010027700.1:10000-21016 GCA_016801955.1 Conus betulinus
GAAAGAAAGAAAGAAAAAGAAAGAAAGAATGAAGGAAGGAAAGTAAGAAAGAAATCAGAAAGAGAAAGGACGGAGGGAAGAAATGAAGTAAGAAAGAAAGGAGGAAAAGAAAGAAGGAAGAAAGCAAGAAGAAAAAAGAAAGAAAGGAAAATGAAGAAAGTAAGAAAGAAGAAAGAATCAAAACAACAACATTCTTGAATAGTAAAAACCACCACCACTCAGCAAACACAGTGCGACCTGCATCAAGCAATCAAAAGCAAAGCCTACTCCATGACAAACTGAAACGAGTCATTTTTTCAATCTTAAACAAGTCTCTGTATCTACCAACTCCCTATGCATTAGCCCACAGGAGTTAAAAGAAGAAATGGTGACATGACAATAGTATCATGTGAAATAAAATCCCCCAGGTTGTCATTCGAGATTCCTAAAACAAATATAAAGGAGCTAAAGCTCACACTAATCTGAATCAAGTTACCCGACTATTACCCCGTCGACTTCGTCAGTCTAATGGTCAAAGTTTTCTATTTCTCCCAACAACGTGATGGGACTAAAACTTTTTTTTTTTGGTGTGATTTTAACATATAAACGTCACTCCTGTAACACATTCACTCACATTTCACCTGCACAGTAACTGCATTTTTTTGCCACTGCCTTCCCTATCCACTCCCACCATTCGATCCCCGACTGCACTCTCTCCCATCCATTTCCATGCGTCTGCGAATATGTAACATAAGTTAAAGTGCAGACGTGCACATGTGTGTGGTTGTGTGTTCAGTTCAGTAGTTTTATTAATTACGTCTTTTCATCACAAGATGATCTTGAGACCTGTGTGTGGGTGTGTGTGTGAGTGTGTGTGTGTGTGTGTGTGTGTGTGTGTTGTGTGTGTGTGTGTGTGGTGTGTGTGTGTGTGTGGTGTGTGTGTTTTGTTGTGTGTGTGTTTTTTGTTGTGTGTGTGTGTGTGGTGTGTGTTGTGTGTGTGTGTGTGTGTGTGTTTTATCAACGTAGTCGTCATTGTCGTAATCACAATCACCACTACAATAACATCAGCAAGCAGCAGCCATCGCAGCATTGGTCGTCGTCGCGTCGTCATAATCATCATTAAACAATAATACCAGTTGTGACAAAACAAGCTGTTTATACTTACCTTAGTAATGAAAAATCAGAATTGAAACATCAAACTAAACTCAGAAACAAGCATACATCACCACCTACACCCACACCACACCTACACCCACACCAACCTACACCCAAACACACCACACACACAAACACACACACACCCACACACACACACACACACACCACACACAAACACACAGAGAGAGAAGAGAGAGAGTTGAGAGAAGAAGAGATAGAGAGAGGAGGAGAAGGGAGGAACGCTACCCCACCGAGGCACACGCATTGCACACACACAACACACACACACACCCACACACCACAACAACACACGACACACACACACCACGCACAGACCACACACCCACACACACACACACACACACACACACACACACACACACACACACACACACACACACCACACACACTTCACCAAAACGTTTTGCCCACACTCTACAAAAAACATGCGCGGCAATTCCCGGAACCACTTCAAGCGCAAACTGCTTTATAATTCCGTCAGAAGCATTCTGACGCAATTTCCGCTTACTCCCCTGGCTTCCAGACCACGCCGCCGTTAGCGAAAGAGCCGTTTGAAAAGCTTCTGCCATACGCTAATTAATGAAACGTGTCAGAGGTTTTTACAGCGGGGCGGCCCCATATTCTTACGTAGTTTATGTATAAATCTAAATATACTCCCACGTGGACAGCGAGCATAATATGAAACTACTTCTCTGCCCAAATCGAGAGGAACAGTTTTCGACGAGCCTAAATTCGAGGTGATTTAGTAGACTCTAGGAAAACTGAGATGGATGATGTTTGTTTGTTAGCAGAGAGCCAAAGAACGTGAGTGGTGGTAAGGGGGGGGGGGGGAGGGGAAGCAAAAGGGGACTGGGACAAAAGGACTGGGCAGAGAAGAGAGAGAGATAGAGACGAGAGAGAGAGAGAGACAGACAGACAGAAGACAGACAGACAGACAGACAGACAGAGACAGGGAAAGAGAAAGAGAGAGGGAGGGAGTAGGTAGAGGAAACACACACACCCACACACACACACACACACACACACACACCACACACCATACCACACACACACACACGCACACACGCATACTAATACACACACACACCACACACACACACAACACACACAC
Organism: Conus betulinus; assembly: GCA_016801955.1. NCBI lineage: Eukaryota > Metazoa > Mollusca > Gastropoda > Neogastropoda > Conidae > Conus > Conus betulinus. The sequence goes on from JADBJO010027700.1 coordinate 12,270, forward strand.
ACACACAACACACGCACACACACTACACACACACACACACACTAACACACACACACACACACACACCACACACACACACACACACACAACACACCACACAACACGCACGCACGCACGTACGCATGCACGCATGCACGCATGCACGCACGCACGCTCACACACACGCACGCGCACGCACGCACCCACACACACACACCCACACACACACACACACACAAACACACACACACACATTCAGCTCCTCATTCCACTTCATACCGGAATTGACGTCATCCCACCAAAAGTACTATGACGCAGTTTCCGCTCACCTCCCCTGTCTCCCAGAACACGCCGTTTGGCGAAAGAGCCGTTTGAAGAGCTTCTGCCAGGCAGTCATTAATGAAACACAGAGAAATGTTCCACGGGCGGGCATCGAGTCTGACCTGGGTTATGTGTCATTAATTCAAAACATACGCCCGGCTAAACAGAGAACATGACATAAACTAATTTCCCCTGCCGTGGTAGGGGGTGGCGTGTTGAGCCTGGATGTACGAAGCAATTTAGCAGACAGTAGGGATCTAGAAGGGGGGGGGGGGGGATAAATGTTTGTTAAGCAGAGAGTCGGTGAAAGCGGAAAGAAGAAAAAAAAAAAAGATATGGAGAAAAGTGGGATGGAGAATAAGTGAATGGGGAGGAGGGAGGGTTGGAGAGGAAAGGGGTGGGGGGGTAGGGAGGAAGACAAGACAGACAGACAAAGACTGACACTGACAGGCAAAACATAGAAAAAACATAGATATACCACACATGCACGCGCACACGCACCACACACCACACACACACACACACACACACACACAACACACACACAACACACACACACAGAGGAAAGAGAGAGGGGAGAGGGAAAGAGGAGATACGAAAGGCGATTCGAGGATGAGAGAGAGAGCAAAGAAAGAGAGAGAGAGGGGGGGGGGGCAGAACACCAGACACAAAAGATGCAGGAAAAGAGAGACATCGAAAGAGCAGGAAGGAAGGAATGGGGGGGGACACAGCATGATTTGGGGGGGGGGGGGGGGGGGGGGGGTGGGTGAGGAGGTGAACATAAACGAAAGAAGAAATCTCTTATAGATTATCGAGAGTAAAGAATAGCAAAAAATTTTGAACATCTTCCAATCAGTGAGGAATGACAGAAATAAGAGAGTAATCGCAAAAGGGGAAAAGAACGATCTAAGCAAAGACAGAGAACAAACATTTTATCACTAAAGTGTGGTCTTTATAAAATGAAGAAAGCGTTTGAACACAAAAGAAATACTTAATGTTTGTCATGACATCTCTTTCTGCTTGTCAAGTTTGCTTGAAACAGGAAATAAAGTCATGGTCTTTGAATTCTGCCATAAAACCATACTTTTAAACCAACTCCTGGGCTGAAGCAAACGATACCAAGGCTATTTTTCGTCAGAGTCTTCTTGAAACATTTGACGCCCAGTTAAGGTGACCAAATTCGTGTGTGTAACAAGGGCATTTGATAAGCTTGTCTGCATATTCGTGTAATGCGGAGTCTGACTAGTTTTAAACCACATACTGAATGCACTTCACAGTCGTGTAACAAGTGAGTAATATCTATACTATTCTTTCTCATACCAGGCTGTTGATGTATGTAGGGGAAAATATTCCAAAATCTTTTATAGCAAAAAGCATGTGGACAAGCTGGTGTACTATATTCTTGTTCTGATCGCTATATTCAGATGCATATGTCAGAATGGCGTTCCAACTGCAGCTCAAACGGCTTCCAAACAAAATTTATATCTACCATGCTAGGTTTTCTTAAAGACGTAAGTATTTCTATCTCCCCTTTTCTTGCTTTATTAGCAACAAAGACCATCCCTAAAATATTTGAAAAGAGTTAGCTTACCTTTACTTCTTCACTCCCATAGAACCATTTTTTTTTTCTGGCTCAGTTGGTCATCTTTTCTAAAAAAACCATCTTTTTTTCTAGATTTACTGTTAATTGCAATACTTCTCCTCTCTTTAGACTATAAAGTGATTCTGAAAGCTCCGTAAGAGAATCAGATAATAAAATGACATCATCAGCTAACAGCAAAAAGGATTATTTCTTTTTTTTTCAACTTTATTTTTCTCCTGCCAAGACAATACATTTTGCATAAATTCATAGTATTTCAGTTCACATCAGTATATTAATTTACAAAAGGAATGCACAGGAAATTAACTGGAAGCCATGTTAACTACTATTAGATAAATCAACAGCCAATTCATTGATGAAAAAGGAAAATTGGAGGGGGCTAAGCAGACATCATTGTTTAACACCTCTTGGACATCCTAGTACACAAGCTAACACAGAATCATGAACACTCATACAGCTTCATAAAGTTTTCCGTTCACACCACATTTTCTCAAAACTGTCCATAGACTGTTTTTTTTTGTTCGCAGAATCAAAAGGCTTTCTGAAGTCCACGAAAGTAACATACAGTTTAGACTTTTTTTTTAGAAGAAATGTTTGCACTAATACATACAGGGTAAAAAATATGATTAGCAGCACTATAGCCTATTCTAAAACCTGCCTGTTCTTCCAATATCTTTCTTCTTTTTCTGCTCACTTTGAAAGTCGTATATTCAGAATATGTATACACCTCACATCACTGGTTAAGGCGATGCCACAATAGTTATCTGGCAGGTTCGCGTCCTCGCTTTTATATACTGGCACTACTATAAATTTATACCACTCATTTGGAAAAAAAAAGACCCAGATCAAAACAGTTTATCGAAATGAATCACTGAGAAATCAATAATTTTTGTCATTTGCATATTTCAACATCTCACCGACAATTGTGTCGGCACCCGCAATTTTTCATATATTGCTCATGATAATTTGTGTCTCTAAATTTTGTGTCTTGCTCAAATAGGCTGACCTTCCGACTCACCACCAATACACAAGTATTTTGTCCAGCACGAAATTTCCGCACCACTTCGACTTCAAATGTATGAAAAAATAAATACCCGCATAATTCCCAGATAATTCATCACACACCTAATCGTTTTGTTATTTTCATAGCCTGCCATGACCCCAAACCTTTTTTGTTGTTGTTGTCGTTGTTGTAGGTCGCCAAATGGAATGTGTCCTGTAGCTCTAGTTATCAATGACTATCTTTTATTTTTTGTTTTAGTACACCATCTGGGCAGTATTTCATGTCTACCTTTTGGTTAATTGTAAGTGTCCTTTCTTTAATGCGCGTGGCAGCATGATTTTTCATGGTAGCCACAGACACACCACGGGTAGTGGTGGTGGTGGTGGTGGTGGTGGTGAGGATGGTGGTGGTTTTATTAATAGTGATAGCAGCAGTAGCATTAGTAGTAGTAACGGTAGTAGCAGTAGTAGTAGTAGAAGCAACAGCAGCAAGAGCAGTAGTATTATTAAAAGTGGTAGTAATAGGAGTGGTACCAGCAGAGTAACAATAATAGCATAGTAATAGTAGTAGTAGTAGTAGTAGCAGTAGCCAGTAGTAGTAGTAGTAGTAGTAGTAGTAGTAGAAGTAGTAGTTGTAGTGATCAGCTGGAGTCCTTCAGTCTCTCTTGACTCTCTCTAACCTTGGTAAAAAGAAAAAAAAAAACTCATTTAGATAAACTTGGCACATATTAGGACGAGAGTAATTTCCTTTACATTTTTCGTTCTGCCGTTATCTGCGCTTCCGTCTTTTGGAAACAAGTACTCTCTCGTCTTTCCTGTCAGTCTATCTTAGCTCGCATCGCACCTCTAATCACACACACACACACACATGTGCGCGTGCACGCACGCACGCACACGCACGCACGCACATACGCATGTGCACACACACACACACACACACACCACACACACACACACACACACACACACACACCACACACACGCACGCACGCACGCACGCACGCACGCACGCACGCACACACAGAGTCATAAATCACGGCTGGGTCACATTCTTAGTTGCAGGCCAAACTCCGGCAGACAAGAACTAGCGCCGACACGCGCCACAAAGGGCACCACCTTTGTTGAGGGTGTGAATTATGGGCACCCAGTGGTTCTGGGAGCATGATGTCTTACCACCCTCCTCCCCTCCTCCTTCAATGCTTTCCCCTCCTCCTTCCTCCCGCATCCTCACACTCTTCCCCTACCCCCTCTCCCCCATCCCTGCTTCCACCTAGTCTTTTTTCTTTTTCCATCATTCAGAAACATTGTTTTCTGTCTTCAGCTTCTGTTTTCTGATTTATTGTCCGTGTCCACCGAACTGGCATCATCCCCAAAGTCTCTCACGATGACTCCCACCCCCACCCACCCCCCCCCCCCCCCCCCCCCCCCCCCCCCCCCCCCCACCCGGACACAGCAAGATCTAAGTTTGTACCGATGTAGACCTAGTACTGGAAGGTCATAGGGAGCGATCAGTATCAGATAGTGTTGATCCAGTCAACCAGAACAGAAACTCCACGCTCGCCGAGTCGTCTTGGTGGTCTTCAGTGGTCTTTCTTTATTGTTGCTGTCTCGTCTCAGTAGCATTGCACCACGCCGCTCATTCCAACTCCCTTCGTCCACAGCCACAGCCATGTCCGACCCGCCACAACCCTGGCAACGATAAACCAGAGGGTGCAGTCGATGTCCAGTCGCCATGAGGCAACCACCGGAGGAGACACTGCACTGCTGCTGAGTCACTTCGTTAGTGTTCATTTGCGCCTGTTCTAATCCAATATACGCAGGGACACCCCCTACTGAGCCCCCTAATAAGGATGATAAACTGCTTAGTCGCTGAGCCGGCGTGAGTGAGCTCTCCCTCCGAAGGGCGCCACCATGTCCGTCTCACAACAGTCCCCGTGAGTTTGGCGATACCAATGACCCCGACAGAATCAATCCACCCAAGGCCATAGACGTGGAGAGGCAATCGAAGCTGAGGTGATCATGAGAGGAGGGCATTTGCTTTCGCATCTTTCCCTCAGAGAAGGCGATGAATGAGATCATCCAAAAGTGTGACTTTCAAGAAGAAAATGGAAAAAAAAAAAAGGAAACGAAAGAAAAGAAACGAAAAAAGAAGACGATAAAAAATCTATAACCCAGTATAAAATGGCTTGAATCACAAACAACAGTTCACTAATAGTTCACACACCGAGACAGACAGACAGACAGACAGACACAGAGACGTGCAGGGGAGGGAAAGTGGGCATGGATGAACGAACGCAAAGAACACAAAAAGAAGACGGATGGGACTTTTGGGAGAAGGAGAGAGAGGGTGTGTGTTTGTGAGAGTTTAGACCTCCGCCCCCCCCCACCCCCCCCCCCCCCCCAAAAAAAAAAAAAAAATAAAATAAAAAAAATAAATGAATACATGAAAACTAAAGACAAAAAAGCACATGCACTCTAAAGTTCGAAAACGCCGTTTGTCAGCCTCGTTCTGTTTTTATGGGCATGCGCAGACAGCGCGAAAGGCTTGATGGGAAGGTTTAGAGCAAAGCACCGCATGACAGACATAAGGTTGTCACTCTGAGTGTGCGGAACAGGTGAACAGTTTATATACCACCTTGGAAAATTGGCACGATTTTAAAGAATACATAGACAAATGAATAAATAAATAAATTAATTAATTAATCAATTAATTATTTAATCAACAAAAAAATGGGGGAAAATCTTCTTTGAATATTGACAAGATAAACAAACCACAAAATGCTCTCTCTGTATCTGTCTGTCTGTGTGTCTGCCTGTCTGTCTGTCTGTCTCTCTCTCTGCGTCCCCACCAACTCTTTCATAGTAATTGAACCGTAACTGCCCCGCCCCTTCTCTCTTTTCTCTCCTCTCACCATCCCTTACTCCGTTCTCTCTGTCCCCCACTCCACCTCCACCCCCCCACCCCACCCCCCCACCCCCACCCCCCGCTTTCTCTGTTTTTTTTTGTTTTTTTTTTTTCATGTTCGCTCCTGTCGGCCCTCTGGTCAAAATGACTACCAACATCCGCACAGTCCGTTAAGGCTTTCTCTTTTATGACTCCGGTGAACTTCAAGTATCCTTCATTTATCGCATCAGCCTGTCCACTTATCTCTCTGTCCATCTGACTGTCTGTCTGTCTGACTCTCTCTCTCTCTCTCTCTCTCTCTCTCTCCCCTTACGGGTTGCTCTATATCTGTATGTTCCATCCTCTTCGCCTCTCATTAGCTCCACCCCCACCCCCTCCTCTCTCTTTTCACTGTCCCTTTCCACATAAGTCATAATTGTTATTCATTACAATGTTTCCACTAGTTGTCAGTGGTATTGATTATCATGATTACTCGTAATTGTTTTGGGCTCAACAGAAATGGTGATCATAAAAAATATTTTAAGAAATAAACTCTGAATTATAGATAATGAGACCGGTTCCGGAACACCTTAGGTGTTAGAGCGCCGGAATCGTCCTCTTGGTAGTCCTGGGGTTGAGGGTTCAAATCTCTGTTCGGCTGTGTTGTTACAGGGGGATTTTTATCCTAGGAGTTAACATTGGTTCTGACTCCCCATTTCCCAAACAATCGTCTTTCGAATGAGACTATAAACCGAGGGTTCCGTGTATGAACGCACGCATGACATCTTGCACACACGTAAAATTCTGTCACCAACTGTCGGAAGAGAAGGTCACTTTAGCCGTTGGTATGGACACACGTACATGAATGCACTCCGCATGAAAATCGAAAGAATGTGAAGAAGGTGGTGAAGTGAATAATATTAACTACCTGACATCGGAGACGACAGATGTAAGCGCCAGCAGGCAGCTCTTCGGTCGGCTCTATGCAGGTAGGCAGCCCATGCATAGACGAGAGTGTGGATAGTGAAATGTCAGAAATTGGTCAGCTGCCCAGGATATGCGCTATAGAAGTACTCTTAAATTATTATTATTAGTATCATCATCATCATCATTATTATTATTATTATTATCATTATTATTGTTGTTGTTGTTGTTGTTGTTGTTGTTAATATTGTTATCATTGTTATCATTTTAATTGTTGTTGTGCTGTTGTTTGTTGTCATCATTATTGTTTCGTTGCCCATGTCAGCATGCTGTTATACTAATAGCATCAGTCGAGTGTAACACAGGCCATCTTTCTCCACCTCTTCTGCTAGAGTTATCCCCCTTAGACAATGTGAGCGTTGTATTTATAAAGACGGGCAAATCTTTTTCCACTCTTCGGGTAGAATTATCCCCCTTTGGCAATGTTGGGTGTGGATATGAAATCAGATTGTCAGTAACAAAGTACCAATGTAAGGGGCGGCAGCGTTACAAGATGTCCCTCTCGTGTTGCGGGGAGTTGAGGGAATGTACATGTACTACGCCTTAAACCTTCAAGAACATCTAAAAGTGACGGTTAAATCCCGACGATTTTTTTTTCTTCAGATGAATGAGCGTGGAATGAACACATCAAACAGAGATGTCTGTGTGCATACGCACGTGCGTCTGTGTGTGTGTGTGTTGTGTGTGTGGTGTGTGTGTGTGTGTGTGTGTGTGTGTGTGTGTGTGTGTGTGTGTGCGTGCGTGTGTGCGTGCGTGTTGTGCATGCGTGTGTATGTGTGCGCGTATGCGTGTGTGTGTGTGTGTGTGCGTGTGTGTGCGTGTGTGTATAGGTGTGTGCGTGTGTGTGCTTGTGTATGTGTGTGAGTGTGTGTATGTGCGTGAGTGAGTGATGTGTGTGTGCGTGCATGCTTACGTGCGTGAGTGCGTGCGTGTGTGTGTGTGTGTGTGTGTGTGTGTGTGTGTGTGTGTGTGTGTGTGTGGTGTGTGTTCAACAGAGAGAAATGAAAACCATTTAAGAAACCCAAAGGGATGGTAGTCAGTCGAAAAGATAGCCCTTCCCCACCCACCACACCCGTTAACACACACACACACACACACACACACACACACCACACAACACCCACACCACACAACACACCACACACACACACACCGGGGAGGATAGTGGGCATGGAAATGGGAATTAGGCTGGAGAGGAAAGAGGCTGTTGGATGGAAGGGAGGTGGAAAAAAATACGGAGGGTAGGGATCAGAGAGAAAACATCTGAAGTACCTGTGGTAAGTGTGTGTGTGTGTGTGTGTGTGTGGTGTGTGTGTGTGTGTGTGTGTGGTGTGTGTGGTGTGTGTGTGTGTGTCTGTCTGTCTGTCTGTGTCTATAGCCACAAAACTATTTACTGCAGAGAGCAGATGATTATAAAGGAAAGTCACCCCCCTTTAGTCATCCATTGCTTTTTCTGTTTTCGTCCTTCCTTCATTTTCTGAAAATGTCATGACTGGCCTTTCTCATCCCTTCCGTGATCTCCTTATTGATCTCTCCTTTCGTGTGTGTCCTTGCCTTTGTTGATCTCTCCTTTCTCATTCCCTTCTGTGATGTCTCATGCTATATCCTTGCCTTGTGATTCTGATATCTCATGCATCTTCTCATCCATCCTTCTCGTGATGGTCCTTATTGATCTCTCCTTTCTCGTGTGATTTCTCACATATCTTGCCTTTGTCTTGATGTCCTCATGCATCTTTCTTTCTCATCCTTCCTTTCGTGATGTCCTTATTGATCTCTCCTTCTCGTGTGATTTCACAATATCTTGCCTTTTTGTCTTGATGTCCTCATGCATCTTTCTCATCCATCCTTCTCAGTGATGTCCCTTATGATCTCTTCCTTTCTCGTGGGATTCTCACATACTTTGCCTTTGTCTTGATATCCTCATGCATCTTTCTTCATCCACCTTCTAGTGATGTCCTTATGATCTCTCCTTTATCA
>JADBJO010027701.1:5000-21015 GCA_016801955.1 Conus betulinus
ACCCAATCCATGTTAAACAAGACATTCAGCTCTACACGGGGGAAACCACACATCTCAGTTCGACCCTTCCTAGCAAACCTCCCGAAAAGTACAGCTCTCATACCAAATCCCCCTCGCCATCCTCCCACTTCCCAATTCACGCCCATATCCCCATCCCTTCTCCGACCCTCGCCCGTAGCACCCCCCCCCCCCCTCCCCAACCCGCCTCGCCCAATCAACGCAATAAACCAACATGAACCAACAGGAAGATGACGAGTTAATCTAGCTGACTGCAAAGTTTCCCTTCATAGCCTCTCGTAAAGAATTTTTTTGCTGCTCGACATCGCTGCGTTAATAAAGGCATAGCGATGGGAGTGGTTAAGACAGGCACCCCAACTGAGGAGCCAGCGATATCTTGGCTTTAGCCACACGAAATAACGAAGTCACAGCCAGTGTAGGGAATCCACGACACAAAGCCCCCAAGGTACCAGGAAATTAGGAATCCTTACTGACGACAGCTGAAGCACAGGGAAGACGGGAATCTTCTTCGGTACAATAACCGAAGCACTGTGGTGTCATGGGAATCATTTCACACAACATCAACGAAGACAGCTCATGCCGGGATCGTTCCACACAACATCAACCAAGACAGCTCATTCCGGGATCGTGTTCACCACAACATCAACCACATAACAGCTCATACGGGATCGTTCACACAACATCAACAAGACAGCTCATCCCGGGATCGTTCACACAACATCCCACGCAGAACCCAGCTCATGCCAGGATCGTTCAACCCCACCACGACGACGAAATGACTAGCGACAATTGCACGATTTTTTTGCAACAATAGCAACACACAGTCCAAAGAATTGGAAATCGTTTGCACGGAAATGGCCCTGACGGGGCGATTGGAACTATGGGGAAATCGTTTTCATAACCACAAAGGTTCCCCGTGTCCAGGGCCTCGACCCTAGGGGAAATTTATTTCAGCATGCAATTGCAACCAAGTGAACAAACGAATATCGGAAAGCATTCGTACCCAGATGACCGCACAGAGCGAACAGAGGTAATTCATTTAATACACGATGAACCGAGACAGCAGCAAAATTCGGAATTGCATATCATCATACCGTAAAACAAGATACGAGCGAAAATGTGAAATCGTTCACCGCAATAATAAACATCATAGCTGAATGTGGAAAATCATTCAGCAATCAATGCGCACGACGAACAGACCAGTATGAGAAACCTCTTCTCGACACACACAGAGTACAACCGAATTTTGGAAATCTATTTTCGACAGGCACATCAACACCCAGGCGAGGTGGGAGCATCCATTCACGCAGCAATAATCGAAGACATAAACGATATGGCAAATCATCTCCATACAGCTGTATAAGCAGAAGTAGGCCCAGCGATATGGAAATTATTATTAATTATTATTATTATTCACAATATACAATACTACCAAAGAAGACCGCACAGGCTAGTGTAGGAAATCATCTTCAACGGCAGTAATCAAGTACAAATCGCAGCGAGGCGAGTAAGCGGGATACTTTTCAAGCGCAGGATTGCAAGACATAACGATAATGGGGGTCGTGTTCGCAAGACACTGTAAAATCAAAGAGCTGCATCGATATATGCAAAATTTAATTGCGCTACGCCTCTAGTCAAGTACACTAGGGGCGACAATATTGAAATAATTCAGCCATGAGACCACGCATTAAATCAAACAGCACGGAACATGAGTAAATAATTCACTAAGCCTTAACCAATTACACAATCCGCGAACAAAAGAAATTAGCATTATACATCAAAAACCTAAGACAACCATCAAATCTTATAAATTACTCTCACCGGCGCATATGCGTAAGCCACCCAATCATGAGAATCATCTGAGGGCGCTGCATCTCGTACATGAGCGCACACTGAAAACCGTTCGACATACAGTACGTAAAGCGAGGCAGGGCATGGGAATATGAGAATCGGGATACACAGATAGTAATGTCTATAAGGGCACAGTCACCCACACCAATGCACCTGAGTAAAGCACTGCGAATCTCTGACACTCATACACTATGATCGCAGTTGTCACAGGTGAGCAACGGCGGCCGACTGTCGAACCTAGCAAGCCCGTGGAATGCTGACATATATATGGCTCTGTCCCGGGGCACGACGGGCCCCGCGATACTTGCGGCTTTCACTGAGTCTGCAGATTATGGAGGAAAGTTAGAGATAGAGAGAGAGAGTGAGAAGAGAGTAGAGAGAGAGAGAAGAGAGAGGAGAGTGGAGGGGGGTAGGGAGACAGAGAAAAACATAGCGATCAGAGACAGAGAGAAATAGAGGGTCAGAGAGAGAGAGAGAGGGGGGGGGAGAAAGTGAGCTAAGTAAAAAGTGAGCGCGCAGTCGCGAAGAGATAGAGAGAGAGAGAGAGAGTGAGAGAGTCAGAAGAGAGAGAGAGTAACGAGAGAGAGACAGACAGACAGACAGCACAGACAGTCACAGGAGACAGAGCCTAGAATGAGAGAGAGACAGCGATCGGAGCACAGAGAGATACTAGCGAACGAGAGACAGAGACAAATATGAGTAGTAGAGTAGAGAGAAAGAGAGAGAGCCGCAGTTGCTGTCATGTGTGCAGGCTCTATAAAGTTCAATCATCATAGCCCTCGGGCTGACAGGGCAAGAGGGGCCCGTTTCTATAGGTGTGGACAAATTCATGGCACAAGTGTAAACCCCGTCACACTGCTGCTAAAGAAGTCGACTCATCGAGTAAAGGCAAGCAAACACACAAACAAACAAACAAATCAACATACAGAATCATGGAAAAAAAAGAAAGCTAACAAAGTTAGGGGGGGCGATCGGTGAACCTTGCTTGGTAGAGGGTCAGGCAAATCCTGTGAAATTTTGTCAGTCCTAGAATAAATTCTTAAAAGAAAGTTTAAAAAAAAAAGTAACAATGTAAAAAACAAAGTCAACAAACAAATCACTAAAAAACTATTTCATGCCTACAAAAGATGTACACTCTTATCACCGAAGAACAATACCCGATAAAGCAAGACACAGCCAACAGTATCATCAAAGTGTCTCCTTCTGAGCTAGTACACCTAAAGTTCACATTGTCCTAATAACGCAGATAAAACACATGTTTAGGCTTCCATAATCCACGCATATTAAAACAAATATCCTCACAAGTCGATTAACTGCTTCAGAGAGGGAATCAATATTTATGTAGTTATTGCAAAACAAAGTACAGGCGAATGCAGGAGTAAAAAAACTAGTGGCAAGTCAAAGTACAGACAAAAAAAAAAAAATATATATACATATATAAATATAACTGAAGAGAGTGACAAAGTAAGTATGAAATATACTAGTATTACCGAACTTGCGCAGAGGGCGAATGTGTGTGGCATGTGTGGTGTGTGTGTGTTTGTGTGTGGTGTGATGAGTTGGTCTTTTCTTGTATGCTGGGAAAAACGAAATAAAAATAACATTCGACATTGGTCACTATCTTGCTGTACCAATCACAAACGTCGCGACAAATCGTCGTTCCTGACGTATGGTCAAGTATATTAGTATCTAGGAATAAAAGACAAAGGTGAAGGGGGAAAAAACGAAGGGCTTAAACGATTTAAACAAGGACATCTCAAATAAGGAAACTGAAGGAACATTAAACGTATACCCGTCAATAACCAGGGCAAGTATAGGTAACTCTTGCTCCCTATATATCAGATAATCAGACACGCGGTCTAGCTTATCTCACCATGGGAGCAAGAGTTACCTTCGGCTTGTTCGGTGTCAAAGGATATGGTTTTTTACTTCCACTTCTTTTCGGTTTTAGATTCTATCATATATCACGTTTAATATAGGCAAAACGGCGAAAAATTAGCCTCTGACGGCTATAAGGATCAAAGGGAATGAATTGTCTTGATTATGGTTCAAATCATCGTTGTTTCCCTTACGGACCAAAAATATGGCAGGCTCTTTTGATGGTAGGGAAATATGTCGTCTTTACGTGTCATATATTGCAAATCACGCAGTCACAACTGAGCAGTGCTACCCCATTTGATTAGGCAAGGAGATCACGTCTGCCTTTGGTGACGATGGATGGGATGGGAAGGGTTGGGAGGAGAGGTGGCGTGGGGGTGGTGAGGAGGAGGGCAGGGAGAGGGGAAGGAGGAAGCGTTGGTCGAGATAGAGGATGGCGCCTTATGACGACTTGACGCCTTGCTCCCTCACTGTGGACTGCTGGAGGGCTTCTTACAGCTGCAACGGACTGGTATTTGGCTCTGTAATGAGGGAGTGCTCGGGGTGCAATGGGCGTAAGGACTGAAAGCGCACCTTAAAAGATGAGGCAGAATGTAAAAAAAAATAAATAAAAAATAAGCCACTGGCCCCCCATAATACACGCCGGCCACCCTCCCCTTCCTTCAATTCATTACTTGCATCTTCCCCTACCAACCGGGGCGGGGGGCGGGGGGGGGGGGGGGCAGTCCCACCCAAGGGCCGCGCCCCCCCCCCCTCCCGCCCGCCCTGGCCCCAGCCCCACACAGCCCTCCAAAAAGTAAGAATAATGGTACAATTAAAAAGTATGCAACAGAAAGGAAATAAACTAGGTAACAGTGTAAATACTACCACTCTTCAACTTCTTCGTACTACTCAGACAGGAACCCCAGCGGCATTCTGACGAAGGCTGCTGTGTTACAGCAGAGGAGAGATCCATAAAGCTTCTCGCCCCCGTACGATGTGTCGGCAGGCAGGTCTCTGCTGCTTAAGGCTTTTTATGTGTGGACGCAGTCCTGCAGGAAGTGTTGCGCACCTGTCATTGAGCTGTACCGCATGGGCACCCTGAGACTCGCCTAATATGCAGAATTTGTGGGCATGTGGTATTTGAGTTGTGGAGTGTCCCTGTCCTTCAGTGCCACAACGCTCCTGTGACTGATCTTATCTAGCAGGCATGAGGGTAATACGACAGCCATCCTTCTTGTTGAAGGCTGGGCGCTGCTGCTCAAGCCATCTTTTACTTTTATACTCTCCTTATATAATGCTTTTTGGCTTCTTCAAAGGAGACTTTCCTGTTTTCCAATTGGGCTGCTGTCCTTCTCGCTCATTTGCCCAGCAAACAGGAAGAAACTGATACGGGTATCAACGATCGAGCATCAGAAACTTTCTTTCAAATGAAGACTTGAAAAGAGCGACTGACGATTCAAAAGAATAATGATTGACGACTCAACAAAAGGTATTGACGACTCAAAAGAGTGACTGATGACTCAAAGATGATTACACGACTCAAAGAGGTATTGACAACTCAAGAGAGTGACCGACGACTCAAAGACGGGTTAATGACTCAAAAGAAAGATTAAAAACTCAAAAGAGTGTCTGACGACTTAAAGAATGACTTAATGGCTCAAACAAGAAAGATTGACAACCCCAAAAGTGGCTAACGACTCAAAAGACTGATTGACGACTCAAAGAAAGATTGACAACTCAAAAGAGTGTCTGACGACTTAAAGAATAAGTATTGATTCAAAAGAAAGTTTTACCAAACCTAAAAAGTGGCTAACGACAAGGGGGGCAAAGAATGATTACCGGGCTCAAAAAAGGAATTGAACAACTCAAAGAAAGAGTTACTACTGCCGACTCAAAGAATGATTTACGACTCAGATGCACCGACAACTAAATGACTCGCTGTCGACTCAAAGAATGATCAACAACCCAAAGACATTCACTGACAACTCAAAAGATTGACTGACAACGCAAAGAATAATTAATACCATGAAAAAGACGATTTGACAACTCAAAGAATGACTGACTCAGCCAGTAATTCTCGACTCAAAGAATATCTGAACAACTCAAAAGAAGCGGGACTGACAACTCGAAAGAGATACCCAACTCCTACCATGAGCGGAGAACAACTCAAGGATGATTGACGATTTAGCGAGTGACAGAGTGCTCAAAAGAGGATGATTGTAACCACTCGCTGAGTTGCTTGAAGCTCACAGAATGACTCATTAGAGAAGAGTGAGTGATGACTCAAAAAAGACTGGCTATTAATAGAGAAATGACTCAAATATGCAAAAGAGTGACTTATGACTTGAAAGAGTAACTAACCAATGAATGAACGACAACCAAGAGAATGACTGATGACTCTTAAAGAATGATTAAAAACTCGAAGGAATGACTTTCGTACCTCGGAAAAGAACAACAACGAATGTCTGAGAACCCAAAGTGAGAAAGGAATAATAAATGATAAAGTGGTGGATAAGCCAAAAAGAAAATACTCGCAGTGCAGAAGAATAACAAAAGAGAACACTGATGATGATTCAAAAGAGAGAATGACGACTCGGAGAGAAGAAGACGATTTAAAGAGAGACTGGCGACTCAAAGAATGAGTAAATCCTCATAGTGACAGACGATTTAAAGAGGCGTGACGACTGGTGATTTCAAAAGAGTAAAAGACGACTCAAAGTGTGACAATTGATTCATAGAGCGCCAAATAGATATCAAAACAAACCAAACCAACAAAGCAAAGCAAAACTGATTGACTAATTAAAGAAGATGCCTAACCCCTAACGTGTGACTGACGACTGAAAAGAAAAAAAAAAAATCATTGAACGACTGACAGAATCCACTGATGACCTTTAAAGAGTGAATAACGATTCAAACAGGTGTTGGGGCGAAGACTCCAGCAGAATAATTGGCTGATAAAGACTCGCCACAGCGAAAACTCATTCAAATCGATTGAAGCGCTTAATCTTTCGTTTTCTCCTTCTGGGCACCACCCCCATTCCCCACACCGGGGGTCCCATCTCTCTGTGTGACTCTCTCTCTCCTCTTCTCTATTCCTCTCCTCTCATCCTCCTCATCTCTCTCTCTTCTCTCCTCTCATTCTCGCTCCTCTCTCTCTTTCTGAGTCCGTTATTGTCAAACACATTCTCCTTAATCTCTCTCTCCGCTCTCCGTCTCTCGTACGTCTGCTCTCTCTCCTCCCACTCTCTCTCCCTTCTCATGAGTCTTCATATTGTCAAACTGTTCATTCTGTGCCAAGTGAGATTGTTGTTATCACTCAGCTCTTGGTCAGGGGTTGGCTATCGCTGCGCTGCATGGAAGAGACGGAAACTAGAGGGGTTGGCAGGAGTAGATCTACGGTCGAAGGAAAGGGGGGCAGGGGGTGGTAAAGGGAGTGGGACTTGAGATTCAGCAGTAAGAGTGGATCAAACTCGATGTCATTTCCGAGGAACGTAACCGGGCATATAAAATACCTCGCCCCGGGGTTTGCTGCGCCGCAGGCCGCGTCGACTTCACGAATTTCTATATGTACGTCTGTGTCATCACCTGAGGGACACTGTTTGATGTTTTCGTTGTGCTTGTTGGTGGTTTCATCATTGTTACAGTTTTGAACTCCTGATTGGGGGCGGGAGTGGAGGCTGGGACTGTGGGGAGAGTAACTGACATGGGGTGGGGGTGGGGAGTGTGAGGTGGGGAATCCCAGTAACCCTCTTTGTTCCGGCATCTCTTCTCTGGCTCTGAGGAGAGAGAGAGAGAGAGAGAGAGAGAGAGGAGAGGATGAGAGAGAGTAGAGAGAGAGAGAGAGTGGTTTGTGTGTGTTGTGTGTGTGTGTGTGTGTGTGTGAGTGTGTATATATGTGTGTGTTTGTGTGTGTGTGTGAGAGAGAGATGAGATAGAGTAGAGACAGAGAGAGAGAATAGCTAGAGAGAGACAGAGAGACAGAGACAGGAGGCAGAGGATCAGATAGACAGAAGAGAGAGTTGTCATAATAATCAGGCCTTTAAGTTGTTTTTTGCACAACAAAAGCTTTTCACGTAATCAGACACGTATAAAAGCACACTCTTTGCCTCTTGCGAATAGAATATTCCCTCTCCTCCCAATCCCTCTCCCCCCTCCCCCGCCCCCTCCCCGACCGACCCCCCCCCCCCCGCCTCGCCTTCCACTCCCTCCCCCCATTGATGGCTCCCAAGTTCTTTTATGGTGCAATCACCGCATCAATGATGTCACTGTCTGTGTGAGTCCTACCCAACCTGACGAAGCGAATAACAGGGAAACATAAGTCTTCTGTGAGAAGACAGAATGCTGAAGAGAGTACAATTGGGAAGCAACAAAAGTATTTGCGGACGATGAGCCTTTTCTCTTAAGTAGGATTCAGACGCGAAATTAAGGACGAAAACTTGCCTTTGAACGTGCAGTGTTTTTTGTTGGTTTTTCATTTATGCTTTTTTCTCGTTTAACCGTCGGGGAAGAGAAAGTCCTTCGTCACTTTTCTTTCGGTTCCTCAAGGCAAAATACATTACTATTATTCTTGTCCTTTTCATTTTTCCTCATGAATCTGAGCAGCAAAGGATATCCTCACGCCGTCTCTCCATCCACCATCCACCTCCCCCCTACCCCCTAGAACGCCTGTGTGATGTGTGTGTGTGTGTGAGATAGAAGAGAGAGAGAGAGAGAGAGAGAGGAGAAGAGAGAGAGAGAGAGAAAAGAGTAGAGAGGAGGTTTAGTGTAGTGTGGTATCATTCCTCACCTGAAAGGTGGTTTTTGCCAACCAAGCGTCAAAATCCGGAAAGTAGGTGTCCTCCCCCCCCCCCTGTCACCGTCCCCCTCACCGTCCTCCTCCGTTTAACCCGGTCTGTTTTGATAGAGTTTGGATCCATTTCTTGATTTTTTTTTGTTTTCGTCGGAAATATTCTTTTAAGTGATAGAGGTCTTTCTCAAGACACTAATTTATAAAAACAAAGTACTTTTGGACAAAAACAAAGCAAATCAGAAAAACAAACAAAACAATCTGACTTTTCTGGAAAATGTTTGTTAATGTTTTTTTTAGAGTCGATGGTGCGAACATTCTAGTCTCGAAAATTGATAACACTTGACTTGGGTCTTTTTCAGAACAACGACATATAATTTGAGGATTGGTGTAAAGACCGAAACAAAGGGGGGGGGGGGTCAAAAAGAAAACAAAAACAATGCACAACGTTTCGACTCTTAGAGTCTTTTTCAAGTGACATGAAGTGACAGCACACGAAAACGCACCCACAAACAGTGCAAATGTTTTTTTGTTGTGTTAAACAGACATCCAGAGATCAGACATGGTACTGTCGTTTCATGTCACTTGAAAAAGACTCTAAGAGTCGAAACGTTGTGCATTGTTTTTTGTTTTCTTTTTGACACCCCCCACCCCCCCCCCCCCCCCCCTCCCCCCTTTTTGTTTCGGTCTTTATCACCATCCTCAAATTATAGTGAGTGAGTTCAAATGTGGTTTATTGTGTGTGTGTGTGTTGTGTGTGTGTTGTGTGTGTGTGTTTGTGTGTCGTATTGTGATGCTAGTGGCGTGTGTGGGTGATCTTGTGCGTGTGTGTGTGTCCTGTGTTATGTGTGGTGTTTGAGGTGTGTGTGCGCCATGTGTTGATGTGTGATTGTGTGTGTGTGTGTGTAACATGTGTGTGTGGTGTGTGAAAATTACAGAGGGAGAGATAGAGAGAAAGAGAGAGGAGAGAGGAGAGAGAGCACATCGGCTGTTTGTGAGATGAGCCCAAAGATCCGCATCATGTTTTGTAACAAAAAAACGCTCACCGATATGTCTATTTAGAACCTTTTTTTTCATCAATGTCCTTCTGTTTGTTTGTGACCTTTCTCACAAACAAATGGAAGGGTAGTAATTAACTCGTGTGTACAATATATAAGTTCCTCAGTCGCGATGCACAACCCAACCCCACACAACATGTCATCACAAAGCTCACCTTTTCAATCACTCAACCATAATGTTAGATGTGTTATTCCAACTTCGTGTGACCGGGCTATTTGTAGGTTGATGTCAGATATGTGCCTTCGTGGGTGTGTTGATTTGTGATTGGTGGAGGCAAAAAAAGGTTGTAGTTTGAAACTCTTGTGAGGTGATAATCGCGTGGGTGAGCCCGGTTGAAAACATCGCATGACGACAAATTGATGAGGTCGACAATGTTTTGATTGTTTCTCGACAAGACGCGAAAAACTTTCAAGCCAAGGACGGTAATCTTCTGTTGCTGCTTGGTCCATTACCATGACTACCAGCCACTGCTGGTCCGGCACGGTACTACTGCTGTTGTCACTGCGGCCATCGCTACTCAAGCGAAGCAAACTCCGCTACAAATTATCTGAGATTGCCAGGCTAAGAAAAAAAGAACTAGAACAAGAACAGAAAAACAACGGCCACACAAAACACACAAAGAGAAAGCGGAGGGAGAAAAAACACACGCAACAGAAAAGGCGCAAAAAATACAAACCAAAACAAGGAAAATGAAAAAGAAGAGAGAAAGGCGGAAGAGGAAAAAAAACGCAACAGAAAAAAAAGAAGGTCAAAAATATTAGATCAGTCAACAAAAACGCCAAACGCGAGAGATGATCGAAGAAGAGAAAGAATAAGAAGAAGAAGAAGAAGAGAAGAAGAAGAAGAAGAAGAAAAAGGAAAGAAGAAATAGAAGAAGAAGATAGCAGAATAAGAAGAGTCAAGAAAAAAGAGCCAGTAAAAATAACACAGGAAAGAATAATAACAGAACAAAAGACATAACAGAAAAAGAATAGACCAGAGACCAGAAAAAGATCAAACCAATTATATAAACCATAACAAGAAAAGAACAGCAATAGGAAAAGAATATTACTAACACCAGAAAAATAACAGTCAGGGAATAGAAAAAAAACATAACATAAGAAGACATGAATAATAACAATAATAAATAATGATAGTAATAATAATAATAAAACAGATGAAAAAAAAAGGTAACAGAGAACACTAAAAGAAAGGAATAGAACTGAAAAAAACAAACAAACAAACAACAAACAAAAACTAACAACAACAACAGAAATAGACAAGTGAAAATCGTAACACAAGAAAAACACCACATTAACACAGACCAGAAAACGCAACTAAAAAAAAGAACAAAACATAACATAAAAGAAAAAGACCCAAAACAGAAAGGAAACATCAAGGAACCATTAAAACTGAGAAAAGCAAAACGAACACACACACACCACACACAACACACACACACCCACACAGACAGAGAAGAGATAGAGAGAGAGGAGAGAGAGAGAGAGAGAGAGAGAAGAGACAACGAGAACCGAGGGTCAAGCAAAACAGGACAGAAGAAAAAGAACCTCCACGATTGTCCAAACAAATCGCACACACGCTCACCTGCTCAGCTCCTGCCAGGAATGAACTCAACACTACTCAAGTAAGTCCGTCACCAGGACTAAATTCCTGAAATCAACGCTAATACTTTCATTCCACCACCCCCCCCCCCCCCATCTCTCCCCTACACCCCCCCACTCATCATCTCTCCCATCTCCTGTGTCCTTCATTCTGTTCACTGCCTTCTTCCACCCCCCATAACCTCAGCTCCCTCTCTTACACCATATCCAACGCAGTTCGCGACACAGTCACGTCATCTGTTACTATCGTGTCTTTAACAGCAGCCTGTTCCTACCGAGAGTGCCAGGCAAGGAAAGTAGCAGCGTGAGGGGCGGGGGAGGCATTGAGGGGTGGGTGTGGTGTGTGTGGGGGGGGGGGGGGGGGGGGGGGGGGGAGGTGGGGGGGAGTACGAGGTGGGTGTGGGGGGGAAGTATGTGTGTGTGGGTGTGTGGTGGGGGGGGGGGGGGGGGGGGGGGGGGGGGGGGGGGGGGGGGGGCGGGGGCGGGGGTGGTGGTGGAAAGACACGCAGCAGATCCCTCTGTGCTACCGATACGTTCAGGATTGCTATGGGTTGGCGTGCGTAAGGCGAATTTGCCATCGGTTCTCAGAAACATCAGCTTTTTGCTCGTGAAATCGAAAACTGCTTGTGTAAAATTTCAACTTGCCTTGGAGGTCTTGTTTTTTGCCACTCTTAGCTGCATGACTCAGAATGCGACAAAAATCGTTCCGTCCATAAATTACGAAAAACAAAGGAATAAATAGTGTACGGACAGACGCACTGAGATGGAGGGGCCGTGGTTTATGTGTCGTCTGATAAAGAAGCCCTCGTCGTTCTCGAGTCGATATTATAGCCAATCGAAACAGACTTTCTATACTGGCCAATCGGAATGCAGCTTTGACCCAAGTGCAAGATGACTCTAATCGTCTGCGATCACCATCGTAACACGTTCAATATAGATTTACTAAAATCACATTTTAACCAGTCCTGTCGTGGCGATGACCAGTTCAAGTCAGGCAGAGCAACGATTTGTTTGCATCATTTTACACATTCATTGAGTCTCGTGTGTTTTTAGGTGTATTTTGGACTCGTTTTCAACAAAGTTGCGGTCTTTCTATCATAATCATATTTTGCCCTACCTTATCTGATTTTTCAGTTCAGACCACGCGCCGCACGATACGTTTATGGCCCAGCCGAATGCAAAAACCCTTCTGAAGTCTGAAATACATTACTTAAAAAAAAAAAAAAAAAAAAAAAAAAAAAACATACACAAAATATTGAGACAGATTTTTTAAACACATGCCGGAATTTCGTAAAAACAAAATTCTATAGTACATTTTAGATGAGGTGTTAAACGTTCATCTCTTCCAGAAACTCAGAAATCACCATGCCCAAGTGGGATTCTTCTAGAATATATTGAAATCAGACGCAATTCACGGACTAGAGGCAGTGAAGTGTGCTTATGGTCTGACATTGTCAAAGTCCCAATGGTTGTTATGAACATTTTTTAAATTGCTTCAGGTCACACACACACCCACACACACACAACACCCCACACACACACACACACACACCACACCACAACCACACACACACCACCACCACCACACACCACAACACCACAAAACAACAGTGCTCGGGGGGACAAGGACCGTAAACAACAACAGCAATCTCAACGACAAAATTCAGTCAACAAAATGCAAGCTCTAATGTGTTCCTGGACCAAAGTAATCTATAATATAGCGGTTGGACTCAGAAATTTCAAACAAACAAATAAATGACAAATGAAGAATAAATAAATAAATAAATAAATGATAAACGGCAGCTGTGTTGTGAGTAGCCGCAGTGCAACAACAACAACAAACCAAAAACCAAAAGCAAGGCGATATGGCCTGTGGGCGCCCGTAACAATGGCGCCGCGCTATACATGGCGCCGAAATAAGATGCTCGCCATCGCCGTGTTTTAAAATCTGTGTGTGCGTGTGTTGTGTGTGTGTTGTGTGTGTGTTGTGTGGTGTGTGTGTGAGTCGCGAGACTCTTGGTTTGCGTGCAAGAGAACGTGCAATTATTTGAAGAGACACAATGCGGCACCTGAACACACTTTGTTAATGCATTGCTCAGACATCTCAACACGCAGGTAACTGTTACGACATTTATCGTCTCATGAGAAGGGCGGAGAGGAGAGCGAGAGAGAGAGAGATGAGAGAGAGCGAGAGAGAGAGAGAGGAGAGAGAGAGAGAGAGAGAGATTAACTGACTGATAATCTTTATGTCGCATGGGTATATTCCAAACGGATAAAGCAAGAAGACGCTTTACCACATTTCTTTATCTAGCCCTTTTTCCCTTCAGGGACGAAACTAGTAATACAGAACACTTATTACACACATGAAGATTAAACGAGAACATTGATCAACTGAGAAAGAGAGAGAGGGAGAGAGAGAGAGAGAGAGAGAGGAGAGAGAGAGAGAGAGAGAGAAAGAAGACAAACAACAGACAGACAGACAGACAGACCAGCAACGGGCACAAGACAGACAGGCAGGTAGACAGACAGACAGACAGACAGACAGAGTAACGAGTTATAATAATAAGAAGAAAAGTAATGGAAAAAGACTCCATTCTCTCTTTAATCCAAGTTAATTGACCTTTTGTCAAGGCGAGAAGTTAGTCACATGCAAACTGTACTTTCGTTTAAGGCCAATCATTCACAGTTAAAGGACATCAACCGTTGTTGCTCTGTAACGTCAGGCGACTTCTGCGCGCAGGATTTCCATTTTTTTGATAAAGCAAGAGTCAATGTTTGGTCTGGGGGGACCAAAAAAAATGCCAAAGAGCGAGAGAGAGAGAGAGAGAGAGAGAGAGAGAGAGAGAGAGAGAGAGAGAGAGAGAGAGAGAGAGAGAGGAGAGAGAAAGAAGAAGAAGAAAAGAAGAGGAAGAAGAGAAACAGAGAAAGGATGGGAAAAGTCAAATGAAAAAAAAAATATAGATTGGAAGAATATGAATTTATTGAGCAAACATGATAAGGGAGGTTGGGAGGGAGGCGACAGCTCAGAAGTAACAAAATACCACCTGTCTCCCTCTTTTGTCTGTCTGTTTGTCTATCTCTCTGTCTGTCACACACACACACACACACACACACACACACACACACACACAACACACCACACACACACACACACACAAACACACCACACAATAGATAGATAGATAGATAGATAGATACGCACACTATTTATATACATATATTAGTAATAAAAGCAAAAACATACACCGTAGTGCCATACCCCACAATGGTATCTGCCAGGGAGCCGTTATGTCCCCTGACGTTCTTAATGGAATGTTTCGTGCGTGCCTGAACCCCATGTCGAAACTGACTGCACAATGCTTCCGAGAGTAGTGCAAATTATTCCCGCCTCGTTTAGTAGCCCAAATTATGCCGGCTCGTTGATTCCACAGTTGAGGGTTATTACCTCTCTTTGGGCCACACTGGCACTTTTCAGGTGTACACTTTTCTTCTTCTTTTTTTTTTCAAGAATAATAAACGAAACGAAGAAAAGATCAGGTAGCAAAAACAAACACAAACAAACAAAGAAAAGAAAAAAGTAAAAGAAAAGTTGATGAATGAAGAAAGATAGAAAGAAAGAGAACACTGAACAAAAAAGGCGGGCAAGAGGAAAGACTACTAGCAGAGAAAAGAAAAAAAAAAAAAAAAAAAAAAAGAGAAAAAAGACAGCAAGGAAGGAAGAAAGAAAGAAAGACTTACACAAAGTAGTAAAAGTAAGCAGAAAGATGTCATCAGTTAAGTTAGAATGAACCGACAGGGGAAAACATGAAGAAAAGAATGAAAGCAAGAAAGAGTAACTGGAAAAAACAAAAAAAAAGAGAGGTTAGAGAGACATAGGAAAATGGGAAATGGAAACTAGAAAGATGGAAGCAAGGGATGCGATTAGGAAAGGGGAAATGAAAAACAACAAAAAAAGGAGGGGGGGTTTGGGGGGGGGGGGGGTGGTTTGAGAGAAAAACCTATAGTCAAGACATAAAGAGAGGAAGACAGGAAGGACAAAACTAAAAAACAAATAACAAAAAAAAAAAAAAAAAAAAAAAAGAACCTAAAAGAAGAAAGAAACGACCTGTGGAGTTTGTATGTCTCTAGTTATCGATCTGTTTGGGAGGAAACTCAATTGCATACTTCCCGCATCCCCAAACCTTCACCTCCCCCCCCCCCCCGCCCCCCGTCCCTCCACACACACACACACACACACCACACACACACACACACACACACAACAAGCGCGCGCACTCGTTTGCGTGCATATAGTCACCTACTCTTTGCTCTCGATATTTAAGTTACTTATTATTGTGTACAGCAAATCAAATGAGGACAAACAATACCTCTCCTCGTTGCGCTAAACACACAGAGGTCACCTCACTAACCCCCCCCCCCCCTCCCCCCCCCCCCCCCCCCCACCCCCCCCCCCCCCCCCCCCTCGCCACGTAGGCCATCGTGGTCCTTCGGTATTACACACACACACCTCACACACACACACCACACCCCCACACCACACCCCCACTAAATCTCTAAACTTTCCTTTTAATTATCGCGCGCGCGCGCGCGCGACAACACACACACACACACACAACAGCGCGCGCAGACGCGCACCTACTGCATTTTTGTAGTCCTTTTCCTTTTTTTGTTTTCACTTGCCCTGTTTCTGTTTTGTTTGTGCACCAACGACCTTCCCACAACGGGATATGAATTTCCCCGAGTGTTTTCCGCAGCTGTAATATAATAACAATAGTTAATGATAAATTCATGTACATAACCTACCTGCAGCCACACACCGTGTAGACCATCGGGACAGGGT
>JADBJO010027702.1:2500-5000 GCA_016801955.1 Conus betulinus
CCCTACATTCTTTTACCTCATTTTTTTTCACTCCCCCCCCTTCCCCCTGTGTCCTCCCTCCTCCCTGCTATCTTCGTCCTTTCACTCCATTTCTTTTTCCTCCCTCCACCCCCCCCCCCCTCCCTCCCTTTCCCATCTGTACAGTCTTTCTCTTCACTCTTTTATTCCTCCCTTCATATTATCCTTCTTCCCTTCCTCGTCCTCTCTCCTCTTTCCGCTCCTTCCTTCTCTCCTCCCTCATTCTCTCCTCCCCCCCCCCCCTTCCCCACGTTTTGTTCGCTTCATTTTTCTGCATCTCCCCTCCCCTCTCCCCCCCCCCCCCCCCCCCATTCTCTCTCCCTCCATCCTCTTCCCTTCACCTCTCCCCCCTTCCATTCTCTCTTTCCTCCAAACTCGTCCCCCCTCCATGGTCCCCCCTCCATCCTCCTTCCACCCTTTTTTCTCTTCACTCCTCACCCTCCTCCGTTCTCTTCCTCCTTCCTCCTTCTCCCTCCTTCCCTCCTCCTGCATCTCTCCCTCTTCGTCTACCCCCCCCCCCCCCCCCCCCATTCCCTCTTTCTTCCATCCCCCTCCCCCCATCTCCCTCACTCTATTCTTTCTCTGCATTCTTTCACCTCTATTCGTCCCCGTTTCCCTCCCTTCATCCTCCTCCCTCCATCTCCTTTCTGTCTTCCTCTGTACATTCTCTCTCTTCAGATGTGTCTGTTCCCAAGCGTGCACGAGTCATAAAGAAAATCTAAGGGATAGTATACAAACATACATTCATACTTAATGATACAAATACACTGTAGTTATACAGCTTAAAAGTAGGTATACGCATACGACTAAGTGTGCGAGTTTGTTAATCCACGCAAGCGCACACGCACATGTACATGTGCCTCTCTCTGTGTCCCAGTCTCTGTGTCTGTCCTGTCTGTCTATCTCTCCTCTCTCTCTCTCTCTCTCTCTCTCTCTCTCTCTCACACACACACACACACTCACACACACACACACACACACACACACACACACACACACACACACACATACATAAACATTTGCTCGCGGGCATGCACACACACACACACACACACACACACACACACACACACACACACACACACACACACACACACCCCTGTGCATTAGAAACAAAACTAGCTACTGAAAGCACTCACACTCATTAGAACCACGCACATGTCTTTCCGCATGCATATCTCCTTGAACATCTTCCACCCAAACACACATGACCTCTGGGGGTCCTGGACAATCTGTCATTTTGAACAATGAGGCTTTGCATCCGACTTCGTCGCTCTTTGCTCAAGGTTATTTTCCATTTCCATCGGAAGACAAGGCATTGGTTGTTCCCTGAAAGAAATTGCTAGTGAATGCTGTTTTCTGAAAGAAATTGCTAGTGAATGCTGTTTTCTGAAAGAAACTGGAAATTGAAGAGGTTGGCTTTTGTTTCCCTACTTCTGTAGTGTCAGTGTGACGGAAGCATCTCAAAGAGTCTGAAAGCTTGGCGAGTTGTATCCTGACTGTTTGACTTGGTTTGTTAGTGCCAACATTTTCTACGTATTTCATCAAGAGACGGTGCGTCGCATCAGTGATACTGGTGGCTGTCTCTACTATCCTGCTGAGAGGTATGGTCTGGTTTTGAACTACTCCCAAAACAGACGACGATGGCTAATGTTGATACGCTTTCAGTGATAGCTCTGTAGAACTGGACAGAATGCTGTTGTTGACACTGAAATCTTTTTTTTTTTTTTCAAGCGGCGAAGAAAGGGGGGGGGGGGGGGGGAGGGGGGGCGTTGTTCCGCTTTCCTGGCAGCTTTTCTTGTGTTCTTCTCCTGGTTCAAATGATTAGAATTCCACCTCCTCCTTCCTACCTTTCCCTACGTTTTTTTCCCTGCCTCTCCTCCTTCCCCCTACACCTTCCTCCCTCTGTTCTCTCCACCCTCCGACCCTCTGTCTCCATTGTCTCCTCCATCAGTTCTGTACCTCCCCATCCACCTCCGTCATCCGCCACCCTCTAGGATTTCTCTTAAACTCTTCCTCTTCCCGTGATAAACTCCTCCATGGGTTTTCGTCTCCCCCTTTCTCCTCCTTCCATTTTAACCCTCCACACCTCCCCCCCCCCCCCCCCCCCCCCGTTACATTTTTCTCCCTTCATTTTCATGTCCTTCAATCGTCTTCTCTCCTCCTCTCTCTCTCCCTCATTCCTTCCTTCCGTTCATTCTCTTCACTCTCTCCCTCCTCCCTCCGTTCACCTCCTCCTCCCTTCCTTCTCACCTCTCTCCTCCCTTCCTTCTCACCTCTCTCCACTCTTCCTTCTCACCCTCTCTCCTCTCTTCCTTCTCACCTCTCTCCACCCTTCCTTCTCACCTCTTCCTTCTCACGTCTCTCCTCCCTTCCTTCTCACCTCTCTCCTCCCTTCCTTCTCACCTCTCTCCTCCCTTCCTTCTCACCCTCTCCTCCCTTCCTTCTCACTCTCTCCTCTCCTCCCTTCCTCCTCACCCTC
>JADBJO010027702.1:10000-15000 GCA_016801955.1 Conus betulinus
TGTCCTCATCCATCTTTCCTTTCTCATGATGTCCTCATCCATCTTACTTTCTCATGATGTCTTCATCCATTTTTCCTTTCTCACAATGTCTTCATCCATCTTTCCTTTCTCATGATGTCCTCATCCATCTTTCCTTTCTCATAATGTCCTCATCCATCTTTCCTTTCTCATGATGTCCATCTTTGTGATGACCGTGTCCTTGGCTTTTTCTTTCCCTTGACTTTTGAAATCCTCAGCAGTCTGTCCTTTGTGATAAGGTCCTTTGTGATGAGGTCCTTTGTGATAAGGTCCTTTGTGATGAGGTCCTCTTCCAGCTTCCCTTCTACAGCATACCTTCACACATCTTGATTTTCTCACTGTGCTTCATCCCTGCTGCTGTAGTCCTAAAGCTCCGTAATGATCTTTTCTTTCTCACGATGTTCTAATCAAACTTTTCCTTCTGCAATTTTTGCTTATGCACACGTAATTTTCTTATGACGTCTTTTCCCAATTTCCTTTTCATGATGTTCTTGTTCATTTTTCCTTTTCTATTGATGTTCTTATCTGTTTTCCTTCCTCACTATATCCAAGTCTACTTTTCCTGCTTGTCCTGTCTCAAGGTAACTTTATTTTTGCCTCCTCATGACATCATCAGCGATGTTTTATTTCTCATCATGCGATCGTCCAGTTTTTTTTTTTTTTTTTTTTTTTTTTTTTTTTTTGTAGTCCTCATCCTTTCTTTCCTTCCTCATCTTTCTTCTGTGTCTGCATCCCTTTCTTCCCTGTTCTCACCTTTCGCGACGTCCTCATGCTCATGCATCTTTCTTCTGATGTCCTTATTGATCTATCCTTTCTCCAGCTGTTCTCACCTTTCTTGCCTTTGTCTTTATATGCTCATGCATCTTTCGTATCTCATTGTGTCCTCATCCATTTGTAGGAAATCCTTTCATAACCGGCACAATGTTATTATCGGTGTATGATATCCGTTCATATCCGGCACCATGTTGCTTTTCTGTGTAGGATATCCGTTCATATCCGGCACCAGGTTTTTTTTCGGTGTAGGATATCCGTTCATATCCGGCACCAGGTTATTTTCGGCGTAGGGTATCCGTTCATATCCGGCACCATGTTCTTTTTCGGTGTAGGATATCCGTTCACATTTGGCACCATGTTTCTTTCTCCGTAAGACCTAAGTTGTCCGTGCACGCCTTGTACCCATGTGACTTTCTACGTAAAGTGTGTAAGCTGGCATCCATGGTACGTTCGCCATAAGAAGCAGGATATCCCTGCACTTCTTGGAACAAGTGACGTAATCCGTGATGTGTAGGATATCTGTGCGCACGTGGCATTTGTAAATTTCTCCGTAAGGTGTAGAACGGCCAGTCCACTCCTGGAACTGTTACTTTCTGCGTAAGGTGTAGGATACCCGATGCACGCCTGACTCTGCATTACTTTCGCCGTAAAGTGTAGTGTACTCGGTGCACGCCTGGCACTATGTTACTTTCGCCGTAAAAGTGTCGGATACACTTGTACGCCTGACACTATGTTGATTTCGCCGTAAGAGATGTAGAATACCCCAAAGCACGCCTGGCAGTATATTACATTCGCCATGAAGTTCGTGTAGGATACCCGGTGACACGCTGGAAAGGTCTAACGTCTTTTTTTGCCGCACCTGGCACCAGCAACATGTCCTCTCTGTGGCAGCATCTATTTTTTCCCGTCAGCTGAGAACCTTTGAATGCCCTGAGAAATAAACCCCAGTCAGCTGTCTGTAAAGTTGATTCAGTCACTGTCATTTTGTTGTAGTCCAGCAGACCACTTGGAGCCATGTCAGGGCTGTCACCATGCAAAGGACGGAACGTTCTGTCGGTGGGCGCGCGCGCGCGCGCGCGCGCGCGCACACACACACACACACACACACTAACACAAACACACGCACATACACGCATGCAAGCCCGCGCGTGCGCACATACGCACATGCGCACGCACATTCGCACGCGCGCGTGCACGCACACACACACACACACACACACACACACACACACACACACACACACACACACACAAACACAAACACACACAACACACGCATGCAGCCCGCGCGTGCACACATACGTACATACGCATGCACATACGCACGCGTGCGTGCACGCACACACACGCACGCGCGCGCGCGCGCGCACACACGCACACACAGAGGGGCGCGCGCGCGCGCGCGCTAATACTCACAGACACACACACGAACGCACACACGCACGCACGCACGCACGCGCGCGCGCACACACACACACACACACACACACACACACACACACACACACACACACACACACACACACACACACGCGCGCGCGCGCGCGCGCGGCACACACACACACACACACACACACAAACAAACACAAACACACACATATACACGCATGCAAGCCCATGCGCGCGCACATACGCACGCACGTACGCGCGTGCACACACACACACACACACACACACACACACACACACACACACACACACACACACACACACACACACGAATGCACACACACACACACACACACACACACACACACACACACACACACACACACACACACACACACACGAACGCACACACGCACGGACGCGCACGCATGCACACATATACACGCATGCAAGCCCATGCGCACTCGCGCACACACACACACAACACACACACACACACACACACACACACACACACACACACACACACACACACACACACACACACACACACACACACACACACACACACAGGGGGGGGGGGGGAGTGGGTGGTAGCAAAAAAATGGAATACGTACATATAGTGTCATTTAAACTAATGGGTGCCATACAAGCTTGATTGTCGGCATTTTAGGACACATAAAACTAAGCCATGCTGAGCGCATCAGCCGATGGATCTTGCCAAAGTAAACCTGAATATCAGCGTGGGCCTGATGATTGCCTTCTCTCCCTTTTTGTTTTGGGTTTGGGTGGTCTGGACAGCTGCTCTGGGTATTTTTCAAATCTGCTGCTTTCCAAATTCTTTGCCTTTGTTTTAATCTTTCTTTATTGATTGATGTAATAAATTAAATCAGTGCTCATGGAGATCATCAGGATGGTAAGTGGTAACAGTCATTGTATGCGGAAAAAGAAATATTTTCTGGATAAACCCTGTTAGTCCACTAGGCACTGGGGATGGAAAGCGGGGCTGCTTCTCTCTGTCTCATTCCTGCCGATCTGCAATCGTCTCGTGCAGATTTCATGCACGCTCAATTTGTTTCTTTCATAAGTTATATCTTATTTGCCCTCCTTCGAAATCGAATTTTATTTTTTTCTCTCTCTGTTTGGTTTTGTACCTTCCGCTCCCCCCCCCCCCCCCCCCTTCCATTTTTGCACTCCATATGTAACTGTTAAGCAGTGTAGTTGTTCTCTTTTCATTTGACCATACTGGATTTGCGATTTTGAATGGGATGTTGAAGGATGTATAAAATGCACACATGTTTCGCACTTACCAGTGATCATGATGGACTTCATCAGGTCACGTAGAACGACCGTCTCTGTCCTTTTTCCCTTTCTTTCTTTTCTTTTTTTTTTTTTTTCTTTTTATCTTTCTTTTTCGTTCATAGATCTGTTCTCTTTTTAGCATGCAAACATGACAAGACAAAAATTAGGTTGTCCAAATAGGTGAACAATCTGGGTGTACTATTTGACGAAACTGGTTTCAGCAACTCTCTTTCCTTGCGTTAGAGGCACCTTCCACTTCGAGCACAGAAGAATCAATACTTTCCGTTCCTATCGCAATGAAGAGGCTGCCTTTCCTTTCCTGCGCTCCTTTGTCCAGTTTACATCAGTTAACGGAAAATATGTTCAAGTCCTGAAGATCTCAACTCAATAAAATCCAGAACAGTGCTGCACGACGTGTTGTCGGGTCCTCTTGCCATGCTGGCTTTGCACCTGTCTCTTTGTTCCCCTTTCGCCGGTTGCACGTAGAACAAAAGACGCATTCCAATCTCTCTCTCTCTTCTGTCGTTTCAGTCGCTTGAAGGCCAGGCTCCAGCGTGTCCCTCTGAACCCCTCAGTCCGTCCACACCGCTTCATCTTTCGTTCTGCTGATGACATCCATTTCTACAGACTTCCTTCTTTAAGCCCCAATCTATGGCCAACGTTTCCCTTTCATATTAGGGTCTCTCTTTCTCTGTTCGGCAAGCAGACTTGATCACAAGTTTCTCAGATTCCCTACAATTATTTCTTCCGACCCGACTCCTACACATCACCCGTTTATCTAGTTCACGTCTTGTCGGACTGTTAAGCGTGTGTGTGTGTGTGTGTGTGTGTGTGTGTGTGTGTGTGTGTGTGTGTGTGTGTGTGTGTGCAAACGCGCGCGCGCGCTGTGTGTGTGTGTGTGTGTGTGTGTGTGTGTGTACAACCACGGATTAATCTGACGATAGATTGGTTTGTGTGTGTGTGTGTGTGTGTGTGTGTGTGTGTGTGGTGCGCGCGCATGCTTATTTTTGTGCCTGTGCATTTGAAATGTACGTGCCCAGCGCCATTGCTGACCACATTTTGTTACATCGTCCTGCCATGACCGTCGTGTGTACTGGGCATGTAGCAGCAGCAGCAGCAGCAGTGGAAGTAGAAAGTTGTAGTGGCATAGCACTGCTAACAATAGCAATACTAGAAATAGCAGTACTCGTAAGCGAAAACAAACATACTGATAACTGCAATAGGTGTAATATTGCCAGTAATTATTGCCACTGTCGTAATTTTCAATTTTGTTTTATGTGTCACTCAGTGCTATGACTCACTTTGAAATCCGGTTGTTGTTGTTGTTGTTGTTGTGTGTTTTGTTGCTCTTCTTCTTCTTTTTTTTCTTTTTTAAACTGACCCTTTTTCCCCCGCTTTCCGATCCCCCCCCCCCCCCCCCCCCCCCCTTCCCCGCGCTCTCCTTCTTCTGCCGTCTTCGTCCTTTTTAATTAGGCAACATTTTCAGTCTGCTTCTTTACGTTTGTTCTTTTTCATTC
>JADBJO010027702.1:20000-21015 GCA_016801955.1 Conus betulinus
GTCCGCTGCTTGAGGAAAGGTCGGTATTGGCCACAAACGATTTTTTCCCGTTCACGGAGGATGGGCTGGGGGAGGGGTGGAGGGGTGCGTTTGGTGGGATGGAAGATAATTGATTCGAAAGTTTCTTTCAAGGTGTAATCATGTGTAGAACGCAGGTCGTATAGTCAAAAATTTTTGATCGTTGTTGCGTTATTTCCGTCAGACTACAACAGCCACGTCAACGTGATTTTACAACCGTGTGTCTCACGTCTAACTGATCCATTGAGTTCGATTTTTTTTTTTTTTTTTTTTTTTTAAGTGAAAACCCCTCTTTTTCAACACATTCTTTTTAACTGTTGCACAGTCGATGGGGGAAAAACTCAGGCTAGGAGGACGTTAGAGAGACAATGGACAGATGACAAAAATAGCTATAAGAAAATACGACGGCTACTATTAGTATTACTGCTGCTGCTGATAACGATATCAACAGTGATGATTATAATGATGATGATGATGATGATGATAATAGAGTAAACGTGTGTCCATTTGCGGCAGTAGTAGCCGATGTGATGAAGAACCACGCAATTATCGGTTATGAAATTTCACTGGAGACATCTGCGAACTCCTATTCCACCGCTTACCGCTGCTTCCTCATCTCTCCACCCCACCCCTCCCCCTTCCACCCACCTTGCCTTTTCAGAAATTTCAGATGTCACGTGGCTTTCTCGCCTTTCGTGCTCCCTCGCATCATCTCTACCCCCCAACTCCTCACCCCACCCCCCCCCACACACACACACACACACACACGAAGAGACCGAGCGCGGGCACTCTTGTTGATTGACAACACAAGCAGCAATAGCGGCCAGACACAAATCTGCAAAACGGCTGTGCTGTAAGCTATTAACAGAATTGTCGATACTTTTTTTACTGTTCTCGAAGCGGGTACATTTCAAGTCTTAGTGTCATATATTTTAATTCTCCACCATTTATGTTTATTTCTCTTTCCTGGATTACTTTGTTCCTCAAAAAAATACCC
>JADBJO010027703.1:0-5000 GCA_016801955.1 Conus betulinus
GACCCTTCGCCATCGCACTCTGTTCTGGGCTGTTCTGGTCATTCCAGTCCAGTTGGTCCCTTGTTGTTTCAACTCCGCCTCAGTGTCTCGCCTCCAGCTGTTGCGAGGCCGGCGGCCTCTTTCCTCTTTCCCTGCGGGTTCCAGGTCAGGGCTTGGCGTGTGGTGCTGGATGCTGGCTTCCTGAGGGTGTGTCCGATCCAGCCCCACTTCCTTCGCAGTATCTGCTTGGCCACTGGTTCCTGTCCCGCACGCTCCCACAGATCTTCGTTTCGGATCTTGTCCTGCCATCGGATTTTGTAGATGCGCCTCAGACAGGTGTTGAAGAATGTCTGAATCTTTTGTTGCATCGTCTGTGTTGTCCGCCATGTCTCGCATCCGTAGAGAGCAGAATGATTTCACATTGGAGTTGAAGATGCGGAGTTTTGGTTCTTATGCTGATTCCTCCAGATGCCCAGATGTTCTTGAGCATGACGAAAGCTGCTCTTGCCTTGCCGATTCTGGCTGTGACGTCTCGGTCCGTGCCTCCCTGTTGGTCAACCACGCTTCCCAGGTAGACGAAAGACTCCACCTCCCTGATGGGCTCTCACCACCGACTGTGACTGATGTGTTGGCAGTGGTGTTGATTTTCATCAGCTCGGTCTTCTTCCTGTTAATCTTGAGCCCTGTCCCGGCTGATGTGGTCTCCAAGCGAGTGGTCTTGTCCTGCATCTGGCTGTGGCTGTGTGACAGGAGCGCCAGGTCGTCAGCGAAGTCGAGGTCGTCGAGCTGCGTCCAGAGTGTCCACTGTATACCGTTGTTCCTGCCTGTTGTAGTGGTCTTCATGATCCAGTCAATGACCAGGAGGAAGAGGACGCGACAGCAGGCACCCCTGCCGAACTCCGGTCTTCACCTCGAAAACTTTCGGACAGCTGGCCGGCGTGGGCAATCCTGCAGTTCATGTCCTGGTAGGTGCACCGATGAGGGAGATGATCTTCTCGGGGACTCCGTAATGCCTCAGCAGCTTCCACAGCGTCTCTCTGTCCACACTGTCGAAGGCCTTCTCATAATCTATGAAGTTGATGTAGAGGGGGGAGTTCCACTCCAGCGACTGCTCCACGATGATGCGCAGGCTGGCGATCTGGTCAGCACATGATTTGTTCCGCCGGAAGCCTGCCTGCTGGTCTCGGAGCTTGGGGTCGACAGCCTCTTTCATTCTCTCCAGTAGAACCCTGTTGAGAACCTTGCCTGGCGTTGACAGGAGCATGATCCCTCGTAGTTGCTGCTGCAGTCCCTGAGGTCTCCTTTCTTCGGCAGCTTGATGATGATTCCTTCTTTCCACTGGGCCGGTACCTCCTCCTTCTCCCAGATCTTGCTGAAGAGGCTGTATAGCATGTTGACAGCTGTCTCTGTGTCTGCTTTGATGGCTTCTGCTGGTATCTCGTCCGGCCCTGCAGCCTTCCCATTTTTCAGAGTCATGATGGCCTTCTTGATCTCTGCCTTTGAGGGTTTGTCACAGCTGATGGGCAGTTCTGTCTCTGCGGGTGGGATGTCTGGTGGTGCGTCAGGGGCGGGCGGTTCAGCAGCTCCCTGAAGTGTTCTGCCCATCGTTTCAGCTGTTCCTCGGTTGTTGTCAGTGGGTTTCCGTTCTTGTCCTTCACTGGCTTGTCTGTCTGCTGGAACTTGCCCGTCAGCTTCTTGGTCACCAGGTACAGGTCCTTCAGTTTCCCTGTCCGGCTGCTGCCTCTGCTTGACTGGCCAGGTCGTCAAAGTAGTCCCTCTTGTCCTTCTTGATGCTCCTCTTTACTTCTCTTTTCGCTGCTGTGTGCTCTTCCTGTGCCTTTGCCTTAGCTGCTCTTGTTCGGCTCGTGTTCAGTATAGTTTTCTTCTCTCTCCTTGTTTCCAACTTGTGGATTGTGTCGGCAGAGATCCATTTCCTTGTGCTGGGTCTTCTTCTTGCCAAGGATCTCTTCACATGTGTCATGCCAGAGCTTCTTGCAGTGTTCCCACTGTGTTTCGATGTCCGTCTCACCGTCTTCTATCAGCTCTTGTAGCGGCTGGAACCTGTTGGAAAGGCTGATCTGGAATGCTGCTTGTGTGTCCCTGTTTCTGAGCAGTCCGACATTGTACCTTGTCCGTGTGTTGTTAGCGTTGGTGAATCTCTTGAGGCGAAGTCTCACTGTTGTTAAAGAAGGTGGTGGTCTGATGACACGTCAGCACCTCTCATCACTCGTACATCCTGCCATGATCTCCTGAATTTGCAGCTATGCAGATGTGGTCAATCTGGTTCTCCGTGACGTGGTTCGGGGATCTCCATGTGGCCTTGTGGATGCGCTTGTGTGGGAAGATGCTTCCTCCTATCACCAGCTGGTTCAGGGCGCACAGGTCTGCAAAGCGCTCACCATTCTCGTTCATCTGTCCCCAGTCCGTGTGTCCCCATGATGTCCTCGTAGCCTGTGTTGTCCGTTCCGATCTTGGCGTTAAAATCTCCCATCAGTATGGCTGTGTCCTTTGCTCCTCTTTTGTCTATCACTGTCTGTAGTTGCTGATAGAAGTCATCTTTCTTCTCTTCTTCCGCATCATTGGTGGGAGCATAGCACTGGATGATGTTCAGCCTGATGTCATTCTTCTTCGTGGTAAACTTGGCTGTGATGATGCGGGAAAGAAGGGAAGGCATTGAGTGGACGACTTCTTGATTTTATATATATATATATATATATATATATATATATATGTGTGTGTGTGTGTGTGTGTGTGTGTGTGTGTGTGTGTGTGTGTGTGTGTGTGTGTGTGTGTGCATACTTACATGCACGCATACATACATACAGACAGACAGAGAGACAGACATACATACATACATACAGACAGACAGACAGACAAATACATACATACTTACATCCATTTATATATACAGACAGACAGACAGACAGACATGCTAAAAGTGCCAGCAGCAGCATGACGTGGCCGATGTGTCTGGCAGGAGTCTGGGGATGGTGATGATGAGGACGCCGGTGGCCAACTACACTCACGGGTTCTGGACCCTGCCGTACTATGACTGCGGGGGAGGCAACATCTGGATGGTCACCTTTTGTGCTCCCGTTCTGGCGTTGGACGATTCTGGCACCCCCATCTTCAAGTGAGCTGAATAAAGAGTTTTTCTTCTCTCTCCTTTTGTGTGTTCGTTTTCTTTTTCTCCTTGTCTTTGTTTTTCTTGCATTCCCCGCTTTGCTTTTATTCATTTCCTTTCCCTCCCTCCCCCTCATTGTTCCGGTTTTGTTTTGATTTCTTTCTTTCTTCCTTTCTTCTCTTTTTCATTTGTTTGATCGCTAGTTAGATTTTTTTTTCTTTTTTGATTTCTCTCTTTGTTTCTTTCTCGCATTCTTCGTCTTCTTTGTTGTTGTTGTTGTTTTTTTCGTTTGTCGTGCATTTGTTTACTTTTTAATTTTGCTGTCCCATCTTCTGTACCATCTCCGTGGCGTTGCACCCACGCCGCTCATTCCGACACCTCGTCCACAGCCACAGCCCAGCCCGGCCCGCCAATCGACAATGAGCCGAAATGAGATTTGTTTTTGATGCTAATGGAGAAATGTGTTATTTTCATCTAGTTAAACGCTTAAACAGCACTGAAACTATACGGTTAATAACCCACTCTGCTATATACTTGGATAACAGAAACCTGACTATGTTCTGTGTGAACAGCGTCACAGTTTGTTAACACTATTCATGCTTCAGGCACACACAGAAACGTTTGACATTTTAGTGGAATAAGCGTTGTTACACTTTCAAAGGAAAACGTACCCAGAAATTGTGAAACTCTGCTACATTGTTGGATAGTTACATTTCACGTTGTAGTATGTGGTGATTTTTTTTTTGTGGTGATTTTTTGGTCCTGCCAGGGGCGTTGCCACCACCGACATCGAGCTGACCAACATCGACATCAACCAGTGTGAGTCTGAGGAGGGGGATGCTGCTGGCTCTCTGGACGTCTTCAGGGACACCCACAACTGCAGCCCACCACCAGGGTATGTCCATCACTTCTTTGTCCTCGTCTTCTTTCTTCGTCGTCGTCAGCGTCATCGTCGTTGTCGTCGTCGTCGTAATCATCATCATCATGATCATTGTTGCTGTTGTCGTCGTCATGATTATTGTCATTATTATGTTCATCATCATCATCATGATCGTTGTTGTTGTTGTTGTTGTCGTCGTCATGATTATTGTCATTATCGTAATGTTCACCACCACCACCACCACCACCACCACCACCACCATCATCATCATCATTATCATCATCATCACCGTCGTCGTCGTCGTCATCGTCACTATGATCATTGTGATTGTCATCGTCGATACCGTCATCATCATCAACATGGTCATTTTCGTTGTGGTCGTTATCGTCGGCGTCATAATCGTGATCATGGTCGGCATTGTTAACATTGTCTTCGTTGTCGTCGTCGTCGTTGTCGTTGTCGTCATCATCTTAATCATGATCATTGCCATCATCGTTATGATTGTTGTAGTCGATGTCGTGGTCGTTGTCTTCATCGTCACAATTATCACCATTGTCATGATCGTTGTGGTTATTGTCACCACCATGTTCATCATCGTTATCATGATCGATTTCATTCTTGTCATCATCATCGTTGTTATCAACATCACCACGATCTTCGTGATTTTTTCGTCGTTGTCGTCGTCGGCGTCGTCCATGTCGTCGTGGTCATCATCATAATCATCATCATCATCGTCATCATCGTTATAGTGACGTCATCGTCGTTGACGTCATCCCAATCATCCTTATCATCAACTGTATGATTGTTGTGGTCGTCGCTGTCGCACAACAGTCTGAATATTATAACCAGTTCAGGGACCGTTGTGTATTATGCACTTCACAGCATAGATGTCATATAACTAGTTCAGTGACACCATGCACAACACAGTATAGACGTTCTAACCAGTGCAGTGACTGTTGTACATTAAGAATAGAAATGTTCAGGGATTGGTACACAATGCACAGCAGCGTTTAAGAT
>JADBJO010027703.1:7500-21013 GCA_016801955.1 Conus betulinus
ATTGTATGGTTCTGTTTGCTGACAGGTGATTTGACGCTCTTGTTGATTGGTGATTTGGTAAGTACAGAGTATTTGATGTTTGATATTTTTCAGTAACATCTCATTCCTATGGCTTGGATTGTTCTTTCCAGAAACCCAAGTCTCGATACTTTTCAAGAAGATGGAACATACCCAGCACGCACGCTGAAGCCTGATCTTATGTTCCATGGAGATGTCCATGTCCTTCCATACAGGTTTTAGTCTGGACGGTGCTGTGATTGTCTGTGTTGCCCTTTAGAGAATTCTCCGTTTGGATCCCACGCTGCTGCTGACGGATCCCAGGCAAGCGAATTGTTGAACAGGTTCTAGCTTCTGACTGTGGTCAGATGTGTCAGTAGTGACCAGTGATGATGTGGCTGGTCATCAGATTCTCTTCTAGGCGCTGATGTCCAGGCGATGTCTTGTTGATCTTTCATTCAGTCGCTCAGCAAACCTGGCGCGTTGTTGTTCACTGCTTGCCAGGCCATTGATGTCAGCTGGCTCGCACTCAGTACACGATAAAGAACCCATGACAACAAGGGAGGTGTCCCCATAAAAAGTGGGTAGACAAATCCAGTTTGAGAGGTCAACAGAAACGTCCCCATAGACAATTGTAAAAAGTTAGGATGGTGACGTCCCTTTGGCTGCTGTGCTATATCTCTGGACAGAGTTCTCTGAGCTTCACAAAGACAACTCTGTCGTGACTTTGAAATTTTTTTAAACACAAGTACAATGCAGATTAAATACATCACAATGCAATGAGATATAATGCAAACCATTGTAATGCAATTCGATGTAAATAAAGCGCATTGCGATGCATTAAAAATCAGTACAGTGCAGTATAAAACAATGCGGTGCAGAACAATGGAGCGCAACAGAGCACAGTATGATGTAATACAATGCAAAGTTATCCAGTATAATGCAACCCGATGCAATGCAATATTGTACTACCAAATTGAATGCTGTGCAATACAACGCAATGCAACGCAGTACAATACCACACACCACGTTAGACAATAACACATTACTCCACACTACATGTCACCACACACCACACACCACACACACACACACACACACACCACACCACACACACCATACCACACCACACCATACCACACACATCACGCCACACACATCACACTACACACAACACACACACCACACATCACACACACCACCACCACACCACACCACACTACGCCACACACATCACACAACACCACACCATACGCCACACACATCACACACACACCACACCATACGCCACACAACACCACACCACACCACGTTTTGAATCATACTCCCCTGATGCAAGAAGGTGCTAGTAGCCATCTGTGGCGTTTCTTTCCTTTCATTCGGACGCATTCTGTCTGTCGGATCATTCTACCCTGCTGACCGGTTACACATCATCTCTGCATTGATGACGTCCAGGGGAGATAATTGCAGCTCTGGTCTTATCGGTCTTTCGGTTCAACACATCATACTATTTTTGTAAGAAATCAAAAGAGCGTAACAAAGACTCATATTGAGAGAGAGAAAGAGAGAGAGAGAGAGAGAGAGAGAGAGAGAGAGAGGAGAGAGAGAGAGAGAGAGAACAACAACAATGGTTTTCCTTTAAAAAAAAAAAAGCCCTCACTGGTTACTTGTGAAATTTTGTCACCAGGACAAAATTGTAGTTCTTCGTGAACTGCCGTTTTGATGAGTCACTTCAACAATATTGGCCACCTCGTTACACACACACACACACACACACACACACACACACACATACACACCTCTCTTTTTTTCCACCGTTCATTCTATTCTTCCTCTGAAAAGTTCTTGAGATTTGTAACACGTAAAGTGAAAATCATTTTAGAATGCAGCTTTAGTTTACCTACCCCACATGGTTGGAACTCACTTCCATCCTATCATCGCAACACTTTATCGCTGCTCGAGTTTTAAACAAGCTTTAAACGTATCAATTAGGGAGATTTTTCCTCTGAGTTGTAAACTTTGTTTATCAGGGAGAAGGAGATGGGTGGTGGGGATATGGACATGTAGGGAGGGGGGTGGGGGGAAGAGAAGAGAGAGGAGGAGGAGTGGAGAGGGGTGTGGAAGGACGAGTTGATAAGCTACAGACACTTGGTGATTGGCTTTAAGAAAGAAACAACAAGGCATTGCTTACCCATGTTTTCATCAATTGTTAAATCACTGGGGGCATGGAATCTTGGTTACAGGTCACGAGCCCAACGGGTCTGTGTTCTTCCCAGGTCTTCTTCCTCAGGTGTTTTTTTTTTTTTCACGCCCCTGCGACCAGTACACCCCACTCTCTCTTGCCCTGCAACCCCTGCACACACCCTGCCCTGCCCCCGCCTTTCCGAATTTCATATCATTCATTGGATAATGAAAAGATCGACCTCTGTCTGACTGTCCTTACTGTTTCAGGATGTTCCGATGCCTGCCGTGTGCCCGTGGCTGTGTGACCTGTGTGGACAACACCCCCTGTCTGTATCAGACCAGCGTCGCACTCCGGGTCTTTGTCGTGGTTATCGTTCTTGTCCTCATCTGTGGCTGTGGGGCCCTGTCCTTTATCACCTTCAAAAACAGAACGGATCTGGTGAGTTTCTGCTTCTTCTGTGGGTTTATATGTCCAGCGCTGGTGGGCTTCGTTGTGGTATATGTGTGTGTGGTGTGTGTGTGTGTGTGTGTGTGTGTGTGCTGTGTGCTGTATGCAAGAAAAAGCATGCAAATCACTGCATGGGTTTGTGCATCAATTTTTCGACCAAAAGAAAAGTTTGATACAGTGAGCCTGAAGAAACATAAGAAAACAACGGTGACATGGTGGCTTCGTAATACCTCATGAACATGGCCAGTTGGCGGTTGACTATCTCTGCACACACACACACACTGTAGCTGCACAATACAAACGATCGATGCGGACACATCCGTAACAGGTGATTCTTCCCTGTGGAGATGGAGCACAGTTGAAAGATTCCCGTGTTTCACTCATCCATGTTCCCTCATGGCCATTTTCCTTGGCTTTCGGGACGCAGGGGCAGGGGGCACGCGGGGACACAGGGGGGTGTTCTGGCCCATGACACAGGAAACATTACACCATATCATACCAATACTGCACGCACGCACGCACGCGCACACACACACACACACAAGCACCACACACATACAAGTGCACACATACATACATATATAACCACACCACACACACACACAAAATAACACACACACACCACACACACACAACACCCCGGCGCACACACGCGCGCACGCGCGCGCTCACACACACACACTCACACCACACACACACACACACACACACACACACACACACACACACAGACACACACACA
The DNA here is from genome assembly GCA_016801955.1 of Conus betulinus. NCBI lineage: Eukaryota > Metazoa > Mollusca > Gastropoda > Neogastropoda > Conidae > Conus > Conus betulinus. The sequence continues at coordinate 10,872 of JADBJO010027703.1, forward strand.
CACACACACACACCACACCACACACACACACACACACACACACACACCACGTATACAGGCATGCGCGCACGCACGTATGCAAACAGACGTGAGGGCGAGTTTGTCTATGGATTGCGGTGTTGTGTCAAAGATGTACCATGTTACTGGGACGAGGTTAATGGGTTGAGACATGTCTCTCTCTTTTTATGCCCCATATTTTTACAAATGCTGTTAGTCCACCCACCCCTCGCCCCCGCTCTCCCCTCAGCCCCCTTCTCTCTCTCTCTCTCTCTCTCTCTCTCTCTCTCTCTCTCTCTCTCTCTCTCTCTCTCTCTCTCAGGTTCTTCACTCAGGCTCTTCTTCACTTTATCAAATGATCCACTTCTTTCAGAGAATTGACACCACTTTGCAAACCAGTCTCCAAGATCTGTGTGCGGAGATGGGGGTGCTCAGAAAACAGAATTTTGAACTGTCACAGGAAAACGCTGACCTGATGGCTGAAGCTGATGAACTGGAAAAAAAAAGGCTGATGACCTAGAGGTAATCAAAGCGTAATAATCTGATTTTTGACGGCATACCCAGAAGACCGAACGAAACTAACGAGCAAGGTGAAAATAACTTGCATGATCTGAGCACCGATGAGTTTGAAATAACTAAAGATCTTGAATTTGATCGTGTACACCGTTTGAACGCAAAGCCTGACTCCCCCCATTATTGCACGCTGCTGTTTGTATAAGGATAAGGTTATGATTTTAAAGTCGAAAAAGAAACTGCGTGGTAGTAATGTGTTTACTGGAGAAGATTTCTCCAACAGCGTCAGGGACATAAGGCGTAAGCTGTCGCCCCACTTGAAGGAAGCAAGGAAACAAGGCAGGAGAGCAGTGATGGTGTTTGACCACCTTTTTGTGGAAGGAAAGAAATTGTTCCTTGAAGATCTTGAAGCAGGGTCAGGGTGTACATAGGGAATCGGCCGGCCCATTTCATATGTTTCGTTTTGTCCTGACAGCGAAGGTTGTGGTAATCAGTCTGGGTCAGTACCGGTTTTATGTTCACCCCAGTTTGCAGCGACCAGGCTCATGGATGGTGACCGGGTCTGTGTGAATGAGCGATCGAGTGAGCGATCGAATGACAGCGCGCACGTGATTGATGGAAATGTCTTAAAAGCAGGACAACCTTTTTCGTTTCTTACATGGAACGTGAACGGCTTATTGCTCAAACTTACAGATCTGATTTTGTTACATTTATTTGTAGTTTTGATTTTGTGTGCTTGGTAGAGACCTTTATGGAAAAAATCGAAAACAATATATTCAATGGTTATAAAACATATTTACGTCAGCGGTAAATTCTCGCAAAAGGAAGACGATCAGGAGGCATTGTGTGCTTGATAAGATTGAGTTCGCTCCCTTTGTAAAAATCATTCATACAAAAAGTTTTCTAATTGTTGTGCATTTGTCATTGATAAAGAATTTATTCGGCTTCGAGAAGATGTATTGTATTTGTGTTCTTATGTTCCACCGGAAGGTTCGCCTTTTTATACTCATTTTGATCAGGATAATGGGATACGTTTCCCTGAGAATTGTTCGGTTGGTAGTATGACAAAAAGAAATGTTTATGTGGTATTGTGCGGTGACTTAAACAGCAGAACTTCAAATATTTCTAGGGATTTTTGGCAAACAGCATCATTGAACTGCAATATAAAGAGCGAGTGTATCCTTCAATGAGATGTTCTCAAGATCAATATTTGAATAGTTATGGGAAAATTACTTCTTAACATGTGCACTGCCTTAGATTTAAGTATATTAAAAGGTTTATGTAAAGGTGACCTCCAGGGTCACTATACATATATATCAGACTCTATTTTATTTTTCAAAACGAATTGTTATCACTGGTGTATGAATCATGTGAACTACATGTTGTGTGTGCGTGCTTGTGTGTGTGCTTGCGGATGTTTGCATATGTGCGTGCGTCTGTGTGTGTGCGTGTGTGTGTGTGTGTATGTGTGTGTGTGTGTGTGTGTGTGTGTGTGTACGTGTGCGCGACGCGCGCGCGCGTGCGTACGTGTGTGCGTGCGTGCGTGCGTGCGTGAGTGTGTGAGTGTGTGTGTGTGTGTGTGTGGTGTGTGTGTGTGTGATAAATGCTGTGAAGAAAAAAAAAAACACCACCCATAATTTACCCATAAGTTAATGAATTTTCTGAGTGCCGTTTCATGTTTATGCTCCTTCGTTTCGTTTTCGTTTGTTCGATTATCTTTTTCTTTTTTTTTTTTTAGTATGCATAAGGCCTCTTTGCTTCAAACAGATGATGAATATATGTTGTGGAAAGAAAATGTACCCATTAGTCCCAATTATGAATAGAATTTTCCGCATAACGTTTCAAGGTTTTGTTCCTTTTTTGTTGCTTTTGTGTGTTTGAATTTGTTTGTTTACTCAGCAAAGTCTCTCTCTCTGTTTGAACCAGGTGATGAAGACGGCCAGTCCCAGCTTCCTGCAGCCTGATGATCTGGGGTCCGTGCTGATGTGCCTGTCGGTATGTCATGGTCTGGCAGTGTTGCAACGGGCAGAACAGACAGGAGGTTGGGGGGAGAGGCGCTCTGTGTAACAAAGTAAAGACACGTTGGCAAACACTCATGGCATCCGCTTAGGACCTCCCATGCAGCTTAAAACAAACTCTTAGTAATGCTACCGATGAGACTATCTGTGTGTGGGTGGGGAGCATGCTTGTGGTGTTTTTGGGAGACTGGAAACAGATCGGATGGGTGAGGGGTTTCAAGTCGCTTCGTCTTCTTCTTCTTCTTCTGCTTTCTTATTCTTCTTAACATCACTATTACTTTAACCACAGTTCTTCTCATTATTTTCAATATCATTACTATAATTATCATGATTAAAGTTAATACAAGAAGAAGAAGATTTGAAGGAAGAGAAGACGAAGAAGAGGAACAAAAACAACAACACCAACAACACATATTCAGTATCCTTTATCATTATGTTATTATCATAAGGAAGACAAAGAAGAGGAAACAAAAACAACAACGTCACCACCACCATCACAACAACAACACAGTAATCTCCTTATCCAGTTATTATCATGATAGCCTTTGAATTTAAAATGAAACAATGCGAGGGTATCAAGGAGAACGTTAAATTTGAAAGGGGAAAAAAATGGATGCCGAAGGATACGCACATTATGTATACATCTCTAACAGGGTCTCTGAAGAAATTGGTTTTGGTGTCTTCAAGACTCTCCTGCTTCCTAACCCTACCCCACCTGAGCACCTCCTTCTCTCCTCATTCGTTAGGAAAAAAATACTGCTTGACATGGATTTGCTGTCTGTCTGTCTGTCTGTCTGTCGTCCTGTCTGTCTCTCTCTCTCTCTCTCTCTCTCCTCTCTCTCTCTCCACAAGGGCCTCACAACCACCAAAATTTGTTTTGTTTGGCCGCGTCGCTCTGAATGTGTTAGACAGGCACCCTGACTCCCTGTGTTGTAAAGCTGTTCTGTTGTGTTTTATCTCTGACAGTGGGCCCGTACAAACTAGATTTGAGTTGTAACTGAGGAGAGGGGGAAAAAATATCGTGTCATCAACCAGCAGCACCAGATGGCAGCGCCTGATATGGTCCATCTCGTGGTCGGCTGGGCTTTGAAGAAGAACAAGAGTTTGAAATAAATTGTCATCAAAAGTGCATTGCATTATTCACTTTTTTGTAAGTTGTAGATGACGACGACGACGACGACGACGATCGACGATGAGATGAATGATGATGATGATGGGTGGTGACGGTTCTACGATGTACCCTGAGCCTGACGACATTCTGTGTATCATTTCGTTGGCCTGTTTCACCTGGGTTTTCGTCTTGCTCTCGGTTCATTGCTGCCTGAAGACATGGAGGTAAGAGGACTGGTTGTGCCAGTCTGATTCTGCCCTGTTCGATCGCCACTGCCCCCCCCACCCCCCCCCTAGTGTGGTGCCTGTAGGACTGTCTGTGTTTTGAGTCGATTTGTCTGTCTTCTGCCTCTGTCTCTGGTCTTTTCTCTCCCACCCCCCCCCCCCCAACCTCTCTCTCTCTCTCTAGCTGTCTGCGCGCGGGTGTGTGAGCGTGCATGTATGTTCTGACTATCCGTCTGTTGTGCGTGTGTGTGGTGTGTGTGTGTGTGTGTGTGTGTGTGTTGTGTGTGTGTGGTGTGTGATGCGTGCGTGTGTGTGTGTGTGTGTGTGTGTGTGTGGTGTGGTGTGCGCGTGTGCAGGATCTCGTGATCTTCAACGAGCCGACGCAAGGTGAACTTAACGGGACAAGGTGCTGATGCATTGGATTCTACTGCTGTTTTGTCCTCATGTCGCTCTTCATGGCTGCCTGGTGCTGCCGTCAAACCGCCACAGGCCATCACTGTCGACATGACCCAACACGAAGAAGTTCCTTCTCCTGCTCCTTCGACTACGGAACTATTCCGTATTCGAGGTACTTTAGTTATTTGTCTCGCTCTCTCTCTGTCTCTGTTCTCTCTCTCTCTGTCTCTGTGTGCCTCTCTATGTGTCTCTGTGTGATAGTTCTGTATGTCTCTCGGTCTGTCGGCTCTGTCTGTTTGTTGCCAAGTCTGTGTGTTTTTTATGTGACTGTCTGTCTACGTCTCTAGCCTCTCTCTCCTTTGTCGCACGGTCTGTCTCTTTATCTGTCTGTCTCTGTCTCTGTCTCTCTCTGTCTCTGTCTCTGTGTTGGAGTCTCTCTGTCTCTGTCTGTCTGTCTGTATGTATTTATGTGTGGGTGTGTGTGTGGTGTGTGTGTGGGTGTGTGTGTGTTTGTGTGTGTGTGCCCTTGTTTTTCTTTGGACTGATGATTTGTGTTTGTTTTTTTTTTTCTTTTTGTTTTATGTTTTTGCTTTATCTTTTACTGCTTTTTTTCATTTTGTTTGTTTGGTTTTATTTGTGATATCCGTCGACACATTACCCCAGTTTCACACGCTGAGGATAAAGTGGTTCTATGATCTATGTCATGTGATAAACTGCTTGAATATAAAACAACATATTATGGAGTGCTGAGGTTCACTAACATTGGCCTAAAGCATTTCAGTAGAGGCTCATGAAAAGTTTGTTGGAAATATTCCACTAGATCTGATGAAGAAGAAAAAAAAAGATAGTATGACACATTTAAAGTAAATCAGTGTGTTTACTTTATCTGACCGAAAATCTGAATTGTAATAGCATCGTTACACATCGATCTTTCAGTGTCAGGAAATTACATAGTTGGAGACTTCGGTGTAGATTTCAATTTGTACATCATTTCAACTGATGCTTTCAGCAACCAAAGATACCACCCCCCACCTCCTGTTCCTTCTTTCCCCCTCCATTGCCGCGTTTTGGAAGGGCTGCAACATGAATGGTCATTCGGTCATTTGTGTATTTGTTAGGACTGCGTATTTGATGGGTTTGTGTATTTGATAGGAATCACGTGTTTGATTGGTTTGTGTATTGATAGGAATTACGTGTTGATGGGTTTGTGTATTTGACAGGATTGCGAGTTTGATTGGTTTGTATTTTGATAGAATCGCGTGTTGATTGGTTTGTGTATTTGATAGGAATTGCATGTTTGATGGTTTGTGTATTTGATAGGAATCACGTGTTTGATGGGTTTTGTATTTGATAATGGACTGCGTGTTTGATGGGTTTGTGTATTTGCCTAGGAATCGTGTGTTTTGATGGGTTTGTGCATTTGATAGGGACTACGTGTTTGATACGGGTTTGTGTAGTGTAGTTGACAGGGGACTACATGTTTGATAGGTTTGTGTAGTTGACAGGGACTACGTGTTTGATAGGTTTGTGTATTTTGAAAGGGACTACGTGTTTGAAAGGTTTGTGTATTTGATAGGGTCTACGTGTTTGATGGGTTTGTGTATTTGATAGGAATCGTGTGTTTGATGGGTTTTGTGTATTTGATAAATCGCGTGTTTGAAACGGAAAGACTTTGATAGGAGCGTAAATTTGTAAAAGTTCACAGATGTAAATGCACAGTTCCTGAAATCCTATGAAAGCAAAGTTAACATGCATGCCAGTGCTAGTGTCTTAGTCCATAGACCGTGACCCATACACAGAAAAGCACGGTATTTGGAGTCGTTCTCCGTATGGTAAGTACAAAGGGGAACGACATGTACTGCTTCTCTTTTGCGCAAGAACTGCGACAACGTCTGCAGGTTTGGCTGTTTGTGCCCTGGTTCTTACGGATTTCCTGAGAGCAGTTTCTCTCTCAGGTAGCTAGCCTGTTTTTGATTTCCCCTTTTCTGTGCCTACGATTTCGTTTGAGTGTGTTATGCTATAGTAGATTGATAGCGGTTAAAATTTTGCCTCCACCCTCTCTCTTACTAGTGGTGGAAGGAGCAACTTTCCGGTACTAGTTATCGAAAGAAGACAGGGAGGGGGGGGGTGGGGGGGGGGGGGGGATTGCTCTCCCACCACTCATCACAAAGGGGAGGGGTGTAACATTTTAGATCAAACAGAAGAATGAATGATATTACCAAGCGCTGGTTCATACTTGTATCGTCCACCAGCTGTGCGCTTGGCGCGCGACGGTCAGCGCGCACATGTGGATATTGAAGGGTTTGGGGGGGGGGGGGGGGGGGTTGTAGAGAAGGAGGGAGGTGAGCGAGATGAGGGCCCATATTTTTTGGGGGTTGTAGGTGAGAGAGGGGAAGGAGTAGGCGGGAAGAGACTGGTGACGTAGTCGAGACGTGATGTAAACTTTCCTTGTAACATAATTATGGTGTTAAGCTGGGTGGCTCACGCTGTTCTGAGAAGGGGGGGTGGGGGGGGGGGGGGTGGGGGGCTGGGGGGGAGACGGGCAACATGGTACGACGCGATGCAAAATTTTCTCTGTGTCACGCGTGCCCACATTAGGGGGGGTGGGGGGGGGGGGGGGGGGGGGGGGGAGAGGGAGGAGGGGGTAAGGGTTGAGAGGGGAGAGTGGGCACAGACTGGAAATCTATTCTGCTCGTTTGGGCTTGCACAGTTGTACAAGAGGGTGGTTGGGACAGATGATAGGTGGAGTTGTCTATTGTTTCATCACAATCCCTCTCATCATCCTCATCGACGACATCATGATCATCATCATTATCGTCAGCAGCAGCAAGAGCAGCAAGCAGCATTTGTTGTCATCATCGGCATCGTCATCGTCATGGATGATCATCATCGTCGTCGTCGTCGTCACCTTTGCTAACGATGCTGTCTGTGTGTCTGATTCACCATAGCGGAAGCGCTGATGCTGCTGGTGGGTGTGTACCTGAGCTTCACTGTGCGGCAAGGCCCCTGCCCAGTTCAACCCGAGAGCAAGTACATTCACCTGGGCCACTACAACGCCATGATCAGGGGCGTCTTCATCATCGCCATCACGTGCGTTCCTCTCGCCACGTGGAGCCTCTCTTCCCTGTTGCTTCTCCTTACTTCCTTATTCCCTCCTTCCCCCTCCTTCATGCCATCTCCCTTCTTCTGTCTGTCTGTTTTTGTCAAGCATACACAAACACACACACACACAGATACACACACAACAAGATGCATATGATCTATTTTTACATCTGTATCTGGTGATCTAGGTATCTACCCATCTGTCTATCGATCTGTTTGTCTGTCTATCTATCTCTCTAGCAATTTGTCTACCTGTCTATGTAGTCCATTCATCCAGCTATCCATCTACCACATTTAGACAGAGAGACAAGCCACGTACACACGGCAATGCTTTTCACGTGTTGGCTTTTAATGAACATTTTTCAACACAGGCTAAAACGTACAACAGACTCTACGAAAGCACTTTTCAGGGGATGTTCAACCAGATGTGATCTTGTTTCAGGTCTTCTAAATAGTTTGAGACTTTTGTGTTCAAAATCGAATCTAAGAATGTTGTGGCAAAGAGAATTCAGTGGTGAGGCATTTGACAATGTTTTGAAGTCCAGCTGGTTTATTGTTGGTCATCTGTTCTAAACAAGCATTATATGTAATCAGTTTTGACAATGCAGCAACCCAGATCCTGACCCGTGCAGTCAAACCAGCCTGTGCATGATATTAATTCAAAGTTTAAACTGTTTGAGATATTATACCCTCCTCAGCTAGACAAAAAAAAAGTCTAGGGAGAACTTGACAACCGAAGGTTCCCAGACAAATGTTTGGGCCGTCTCCATACACTCTAAAGCGCCGCGCCGAATCCAGATCATTATTCCTTGATTACCTTGTTTCCGTAAAAATAGTTTTTTCCTCTACCGGAATCAATCCTTCCCTTAATGGTGGATAGCTGGGTTACCTCAGGACGTCGCCAACTGATTGTGTGTGTGTGTGTGTGTTTGGTGTGTGTGTGTGTTTGATGCGCGCGTACGGTTTGCGTGCGTGCGTGGCATGTTTGGGTTGTGGTGTGCATTGTGTGTGTGGTGTGTGTGTGTGTGTGTGTATGCGTGGCGCGTGCGTGCGTGTGTGTGTTTTGTTGTGTGTGTGTACAGACAAATCATGGCGTCCCTCGGTGGGGCCAGAACGTGTTGTACGTGCTGCTGATGCTGCAGCTTCAGGTGTTTGACACCCCATTTGCCCTTTGCCTTATTTTTGCCCCTAAGGTAAGACCCCTTCCATCCTTTCGCCTTTTCTTCTCTCGCTCTCCTGTGTCTTTGTCTTCTAACCTCCAAATATAGATCCCCTACGTGCCCCTAAAGACCTAAGTTTTTATGATTTTCAGGAGGGGGTCGTGCCATTAGGTTCTTATTCACTATGTTTACCTCCCACCAGAACCCCTGGCATCCTTAAAAACAAACTTAAGAGACCAAGGACTGAAAACTTCCAAAGGTGGTGCCACGATTGCTCCCAACTAGTTGGTTGGCAGTTGAGGACAGTACTTCTCTGGTCCCACTCGCATTGATCGTAACCTGAGTTCTATTTCAGCAAAGTTTTTTGTTCCAGCAAAGACCCCCCCCCCCCCCCCCCCCCCTCCTCACCTTTAAAAGTCCTGAGGTTTCAGGATTTCAGAAAAGAAGTCGTCATTAGAAATGAAAAAAAAAATAATAAAAGATACACTCGAAGGTGCGAGTGGGACCCAGAGAAGTACTGTTCTCAACTGCCGAACCGACCGTTTGGAACAATCCTGAATCACCCTTGGAAGCCTGCGCTGTGTTCACACAGGGTGACGGTGTTTTATCAAGATTTCAAGAGGAAGTCGTCATGAAAAGAAAAAAAGGGTGCAGGCTTCCAAGGGTGGTACACGATTGCTCCCAACTGGTTGGTTCGGCAGTTGAGGACAGTGCTTTCTCTGGGTCCCCACTCGCACCTTTGGCTGTGTCTTTGTCTTGTCTTCTTACCCTCTCCCAAGATACATCCTCTACGTCCCTCTAAAGACCTACGTTTTTATTATTTCAGCAGAACGTCGTTCTTACGGTTCTATTTCACTAGTTTGGGCCACCCACCTGAACCCCCTTCATCCTTCAAAAACCCTAGAGTTTTTTTTTTTTTTTTTAACGATTTGAAGAAGAGGTCATTATACTGAGAGTTTGTATTTCACCAGATTTGCCTTCCCGACTCTTCCCTCTTTCGCTCAACCTAGAGAACCCGAGTTTTTTTTTATCATTTCGGGTTTAAGGTCTTTCACGGTGAGAGGTTTGTACTGACCCTAGTCGCTGTGCCCTCTGGCTGGACAGATCTGGACGCTACACAGGGGCGCTTCCCCATACCAAACGATGACCATGAGATGTTACAGCCTACCATCAGGGGTCCCGGTGTGTGGTGGGGTTGTCAGGAAAGCCACCACCCTCACGCTCTGTCATGGGGGGTCTGACTGTCACGTGACTAGGACACAGGTCATGGGCGTTGCAGTGATGGGCACGGGCTGAGGACGGTTGGACGGGCCAGTTCACGCTAATCAGGTATAGTAGAGTTTACTTGGTGGGCCGGCCACCCCTTGCGAACCAAGTATAGTCTAGGGTTAAAAATTTGTCCCTGGCCAACCCCGCTAACCAGGTATAGTACAGGGTAATTTGGACTGGCCGCCCCGTGGGGTGTGTGCGGCGCGCGCGCTGCGCGCGCGCCGCGCGCGCGTGTGGTGTGTGGGTGTGGTGCGTTCGGGTGTGGTGTTGCGACAGACTGGAGGGGGAGTTGATGGACATATTCACACTATCCGCAATGATGACCCGTCTTATTACACGTTCCATACAATAC
>JADBJO010027704.1:0-21011 GCA_016801955.1 Conus betulinus
ACGCCGCGTGCCCGCAGGCCGCGCACACATGCGTTTACGCCACACCAGTGAATGAAAAACGAGAACGAGGGGAATGGCACTGGAGAGAGAGAGTGGGAGAGAGAGGAGAAGAGAGAGATCGTGTGGTTTGCACACCTGATAACTGAAATAATCAAGATTATTCGGTTAGGGACACGAAACGCAGACAGTAGTGTGCTGTAATCGTTACATGAACCAAGGATATCTAACATCCATAGTAATCCTGATAATTATTTGTCATATAATGATAATAAATAGTAATATGAGATATGATAGTTTTTTTTTTTATTTTTTTTTGTGTTGGGGCAATTTTTTTTTTTTTTTTTTTTTTTTTTTTGCATTCGCCGCGCCCTTCTCTCCCTCTCCTCCCGCCCTAACTGGGGCCCCACCCCCCCGCTCCCCTGCCCCATCCTCCACTCTCCCCTGGCTGGTTCCTTCCTACCCCTCGTGCCTACGCGGGGCGGACCCCCCCCTTGCCCTCCAGAATCGAGAATATGTAACCCTCTAATGAATGCATAAATTTAATGTCAGAATATCTGTTTTTTATAACACAAAGAAAACCTTGCACATTTGGTACATCATTTGCCATGTAAGATTTAAATATATAAAATTTGCGGTTAATAAATGTAATTAAGCCCAAAATCTGTTACAACACACCATCTTTGTATCCCAACAAGATCAGTTCCTCTGACAGAACTGAATTGTCTCAGTGTTCACATTTTGTGGTCAGAAACCTGCATTAGATCAAGCCAGAATTTCTGTACACTTGTACATTTCCATAACAGGTGTTGGATAGTTTGAATATCTTCCTGGCAAAAATTACAAATTGGGTCTTCACCAAACTTGCAGTCATATAAATATTTTCATTGTGGCAAAAGACGATGTAATATACGCAGCTGAAACCATTTCAGTTTTGTGTCATGAAAATTTTACAATATTTAAAAATCTTGAACCAGTTCAAAATTTCAAACTAAGGTTCCATTTTAGAACCGCTGCAGGCAACACATCAGATTTCAAAGTAGTCCCTGTATGCTCTTGCTTCCTTCTTTTACAGCTTTCCAAATTTTTGTTTCTATGACCCGATATCTATCTACCAGCTGAATATTACATTTCTGTTGATGCTTAGTTATGGCGTTAATAATACCAGTATACAAAGAAAATTGGTTCTGTTAATGTTTGGATGAAGATCTTGGAATTCACGAAAGGTATAGAATCTGTTCTCTCAGTACTACTGAATAGCTGGTGAATAAACAAGATGTTCTCATTAACCCATTCCTTGATAAAAACAACATGTCTGCCTCTTATTGTGTTTGTTGTAGTGAATACATTCAGCCAGGAACTCTGCAGGGCTCAGGGGAAGGCATTTTGCATACAGGCGCTTGAAATGTTTTAGTACATCTGTCCAAAATAGGTTATTACATGACCTCAAACAAACATGCACATATTCCTCGCCTAGTTTTGGCAGGTTCACAAAGTTGGGAAATAATGCGTATATAAACCTTTGCAAGCTTCCCTCAAAAATAAGTCTTGTTTAACCATGACAATTTCAATGAAGCAATATAAGCATGCAAATCAATCATTTGTAACCCGCCTTCAGTATATGGTTTTACACACAATGCTTCTTTTTTTTATCTTTGCAGGCTTATCACACCATAAAAAAGAATACAAAACAGCTTGTAGTTCGTTGACAAAATTTAGTGGCGGATCTGGCAAGTTTAATAATAAGTATGTTAGTTTTTGATACAACCAGAGTTTTCATAACTGTTATCTTACCAAGCGGAGAGAGATCTCTCTTGCTCCACCTCCCTAATAGTCTTTTAATGTTAAGTAACTTCCCATGAAAATTTATTTCAAACATCCTATTGAAGTCTAGGCAAAATTGAATGCCCAAAATCTTAAAAATCCCGGGGTTCCAGCAGAAGTTCTCGTCACGCATATACCTTGTGGTTGAGTTTTTCTTACTTCCAAACCAAACTACTTTAGTTTTTTTCGTTATTGATTTTTAGACTGGATATCTGTGCAAAGCTTTTCAACACATTAATAGTTGCTCTAAATGACTTTTCTGTGCCATCTAGACAGATATTTGTATCATCAGCGAATTGCGACAGGAGGACCCCCTGCTCTCTCACCTGAATTCCTTTTATATCATCATGCTGTCTAATTAAGACAGACAATACCTCTGCACCAATTAAGTATAAATACGGTGAGCATGGATCCCCCTGCCGCACTCCACGTCTGATAGGGAACCAACTGGAGTATTGTCCATTGACGGACACACAGGTTGTTATGTTTTTTTTATAAAAAGTAGAAATCCATTTAATAATATCAGGGCCAAAGTTAAAGAAGTTTAATACCTTTTTTTAAAAAGGACCAAGCGATAGAATCGAACGCTTTCTTTCTCAAAATCAATGCTGAGAAGTAAACCGGGAATACGCTCTCCCTCAGAGTGCTGAAGTACATCATAGATTTTTCTTATATTTTCACCTATATAGCGCCCTGCCATAAAGCCCCTTCTGATCTTCATGAATAATTTTAGGTAAAACGCTTTTTATGCGATTGGCTATTGAGGCAGAGGCAATTTTGTATGCTGTATTCAAGAGAGAATAGGTCTCCAGTTCTTTAAGTATTGTTTTGGCTTCTCATCTCTTTGGTATGCAAATAATAATGCCCTGTCTCTGTATGTGGATGACATACATTGCTTATCAAATCCATCATTTAGAGACCTGACAAGAAATGAGCCAATATCAGAGAAGAAAAATTTATAAAACTCTACTGTGAAACCATCAGATCCAGGGCTGTTGTTATTTTTCATGTTCTTTAGTGTTACTCCCACTTCACAGAAAGTTAGTGGGCCTTCTAACTGGATGCTTTCTTCTTGAGTTAATTTGTTTTGTCTCCCTCAATATGTGTCCAAGATCAACATTTTTCACTAATTGCTCTGAATACAGCTGCTGATAGAATCTTTCAAACTTCTTTAAGAACTGCATTTTGATCCGATATTATTTCACCATCATTATTCTCCAGATAACTCATTGAGCGATCAATAAAATTTCTGTTTTCCAGGCTACAAAAGTACTGACTAGGCTTCTCACCCTCCTGAATCCATTTTATTCTTGATCTAACTATCATGCCTTCTACTTTTTTTTCACGTATTTCTTGTAACTGCACTTTGGATTGCTGTAATTCCTCCAGGTTATCTTCATTAACATTTACACTTAGACTTTTAATTTTTTTGCTTCCAGTTTTTTTTTCAAGTTCTGTTTCATTTTCTTTTTTGAAACATGAGTATGATATTGCTTTTTCTCTAATTTTTCAGAAGCAGCATTTCAAAAAATAACTGATCTGAAATAGAGAACTGAACCATATCGTTTGGTACCTCATTAATATTTTCAAGGTTATAGACTGGTAGAGCGTATTCTTTTTTTATTCTAGTATAACATTTTTTTTACCTCACATACAAATTTCTTATCTTTCAATAGTGAGTTATTAAATTTCCAGAACTGTCTATCTCTTTTCTTCTCTCCTTCCTTCAGAATCAAGTTGATTAAGGCATGATCAGACCTGTAACTAGAACCTATGTTAGAGCCACTGATATCTGGAAGTAAGTTATTTGATACCAAAAAGAAGTTCAACCTACCTTGTTTAATGCTATTAAATTTACGCCAGGTATATTTTCTTAAAGATGGGTACAATGTTCTGAAAATGTCTATCAAGTCGAATTTTGTCATCATGTTCAGTATTGCTTTACGAGTTCTAGGCCTGTTTGATGTACTAGTATAGTTTCTGGAATCTAACTTACAGTCTAGTACTACATTCCAGTCTCCACCCAGAATCATACTATCATTTCCAAACTGCTCAAGTTTAGTAGTTAAGGATTCAAAGAAATCAGGGTTATCCCCAGAGCTTGGGCCATATATATTGGCAAGAGTAAACCGTTTTTGAAGAATTTCTAAGTCCATAAGAAGAAAATGACCCCAGGATCCCTGGCTACATTGTGCACTTTGAATTCAAAGTTATTCTTAAATAATATTGCCACTCCATTTTTATTAGTTTCACTACCTGCTAACCATAAAAGAATACCCCCAGTTAGATCTGATGAAATTTTCTTGTTTAGCAGGAAGATGTGTTTCCTGTAACATAATTATACTATTCTTTTGATTTCTAAGAAATTCAAAAATGTCTTTTCTTTTTTTTAAAGTCATTGAGACCATTACAGTTAAATGAAGATATTTCGAAACCTAATGATTTGTTTGTTCTTTTTTTTTTTGCTATCTGCCATTGGTTATTATAAGAGGAGTTCCCCACAATATTCCACTGGAAAAAGAAACGCAAGCATGCGAGTCTAAAAAAAGAAAACCACGCAGGCTTTAACCGAGTTAAAGTAGTAGATGTACTAGATCTTTTTAGAAAGTAGAACAGTTGACATAAAAAGTGAAACATATGACATGATAATAATAGGATATATACAGTCATTACACAAATGTGCACATGCACAGTAGTACCTCACTCCAATTTTTTTAACAAGCATACACAGTTTGCTTTCAGCCACATTGTCGTCACACAAAAGTGACAGTTTGCATTCAACCACCTTGTCATCACACAAAGTGGCAAAATGGAAAGCCAAGTTTGTAGATTTCTGGTCGACTCAAAAACACTACTGCAAAAAATAAAACATCAAACAAAAAGTACAATACAATCCACACACAATCATACGGTAGATCCATCTTGGGGCAACTTGCTGACCCTCCACGCACAGTAAACATTTTTTCTATAATAGAGACATGAAAAATTTAACACAATCATTCTCTCCACCTGGGCCTACCCACGAGGCTGAAAACTGGAAAGTATAAAAGGTCACTGAGACTGAGAGGATCACCCCTTGTCTCGTAACAGAAGGCCATTATTTTTATTTACTATTATCCTTATTAAAGCTTTAACAACAAAAAGTGTGTTTACCTTGACACAATAGTTAATGATAAAATTACAAAAAGACGAAGAGACAAAAGTACCGTCACTGTCTGATCAGAAAAAAGAGTAGAAAAGGAGCCTCCTCACATGTGCCATGCAAATGAAGGTTATCACATGGCAATATCAGAAGCAGTGACCACAAGCAGCACAAAGTCTGTTATGAGAAAAAAAAAAAAAAAAAGTAGGCTAATTGAATTTGTCAAAAAGTACCAATATTAATTTAACTTGCCTCAAAGAGTTAGATGACTTGAAAGCATTAAATCAAACAAGTAGTAATGAAATATCAACAAGTTTACTGGCCTTTTTGTCCGGTATGCCACAACTGCACTTGCCTGTTGATCATAAGGCCTACTCACTGCCACTGGGCTGACTGGCACTGTTGCTGTTAGAGGGTCTGGGGGATCTCCTCTTGGATTCCTTGCACTCCTGACTACACTTTGTCAAGTCAGAAATCGAGTCCACCTGAACAATTTTCCCATCCAGAGTCTTCATGAAGACTTTCCCATTCTTGGACAGGCCCTCTCACACACTTGCTTATTGTCCCTGGTGACACACAGGAGAGAGTAGGCCCGCGGCGTGAGGTCCTCCACCATCAGTACTTTTGTACCGCGGAGCTTCCTTCTCGCGTACAGCACTTCATCGCGTACCCGTCTAGACACAAAGCGCACTATGATCCCTCTCTTGGCTTTTTAGCGCTATCGGAGGCACCCTTCTTGCGCACACCTACTCGATGTACTGCTTCCACATCCTTAGTATCAACAGTCACCTTTAGCTTATCGCGGAAGAGCGACAACACCTTGCGTTT
The DNA here is from genome assembly GCA_016801955.1 of Conus betulinus. Lineage (NCBI taxonomy): Eukaryota > Metazoa > Mollusca > Gastropoda > Neogastropoda > Conidae > Conus > Conus betulinus. The sequence goes on from JADBJO010027704.1 coordinate 5,792, forward strand.
CACACTCCGTGGCTGTTTGTTTCTTCACGCCCCTACTGGCTGCCCTCTTCCCCCACACCGAAGATTCGCAGGTTGCTGCGGCGGATGTAGATGGACAGCTCTTCACTCCGGCGATCTGCCAGCTCTGCCGTGAACTTCACCTCTGCCAGCTGGGTCTTCAGCTCCTCCTCCTTGCCCCTCAGCTCTCTCACTTCTGCTCTCAGCTGGTCATTCTGGGTTTGAAGAGTGAACAGTGAAGACTTCAGTTCGTCTACTGTCTCAGACAGCTTCTCCACAGCAGTCCCAATTGCACACAGCTTCCTCATTACATCGTCATAGCCATAAGTGACAGGTGTACGTGACTCAGGGGAAAAAACACTGTTATCAGCACTCATTTTGTCCTTATCGTACTTATCTCCCCTGATAGCACACACCTCATCAACCACACAATGTGAATGTTCCTGTGCTTCTGACGAATCCTTGAACTTCTTCTGAATGTTCTTGCGCTTCTGGGATGGAGATGTAACCAGCGAGGTATCTGTTCCACTTGATCCTGATTGTGAGCTAGCAGACAACTGCTTTCTTTCTTCCTCGTTTTCCCATAGATGTTATAACTACTTAGACAAAGAGCAGACGACAAGATCAAAACAACAATGGCGACGGCTACTTCCGGTAACTGTGTGACTGCCAAACTTGAAAACTACAAGTGAGAATGATTTTAGGTGACTAAATTGTACATAATACTTGCGATTACATCTCGTGGGGGTTCAGCTGTTGGTTGCGCTGCTAGTAGAGATCCATGGAAGCGAATTAATTGGAGAAATTACCTAAAACTGCTAGTTTTAACACAGCTGTCCGAAAACGCGTCCGGTCCAAATCTTGAGCAGCGCTCACCCCGATAATGATAAGTTGATAATAACAATAACAAAATTAGTAATAATGTTGTTAACAATAATGCAAGACAGAGAGTGAGACGTTCACAGAGAGAGAGAGAGAGAGAGAGAGAGAGAGAGAGAGAGAGAGAGAGAGAGAATGGGGAATGGGTGGGATGCGGAAGTTACAGACAGTGGACATGGCCAAGAACAATAGTGCCACTCGAAACATGCAGGCAGAGTCTGCTGGACGGGGCAGATGACTGGGAGTGCACTGCAGACCTCCCAGAATGGAAGTCACCCCAGAGATTATCAGCAAGAGTGGCATGAGACCAGACATAGTAGTCCACTCTCAGTCAACCAAGCAGCTGATCATGATCAAGCTCACGGTGCCATATGAGAACAGAATGGAGGCAGCTCAAATCTACAAGACTGGAAAGTATGCTGATCTGGCAAACAGCCTGAGGAGAGTAGGCTATTAGGTCAAAGTCCTCACTGCAGAAATAGGAGTTAGGGGGGTTGTAGGAACGTCTGCATACAGCCTCATGAAACAGCTCTCATTTGCATGGAGGGAAAAAAACAGAGCCCTGAAAGCAATGGCAGAAGCGGCAGAGAGGTGTTCAAGCTGGATCTGGTTAAGGAGGAACAAAAGTGAACTTCATAAGGCTTAACTTTCCTACAAATATCAGGTGTCCCAGTGGCTCAGTGGTTAGTGCGCGAGTCATTAAGTGGAAAATGAGCATGTCCAGAGAGGGTCATGGGTTCGAATCCCATCCATGGCTCGTCCCAAGATGGGAAAAAAAAAAAAAAGGGCAGCAGAGGGACATCCGGAGTCATGAACCGGGTGTGGCCCAACCCCCTAGAGTGTCAGGAGATAAGGGCCGAAACACTTGCCTGAAGGGGGCTTTCTCTCTGAGGATGGCATTTCAGTCACCGGCAAATAAACAGGATGAGATAATTTGCTCATTCTGAGGAGAAAACAAACAACAGCTTGCACAGGCGAAATGGCATGAGAAAAAAAAAATCAAACGCAGGTGAAATTACATGAGAAAAAAAAAAAATTAAACGCAGGCGAAATTACATGAGAAAAAAAATTAAACGCAGGCGAAATTACATGAGAAAAAAATTAAACGCAGGCGAAATTACATGAGAAAAAAAAATTAAACGCAGGCGAAATGGCATGAGGAAAAAAATTAAACGCAGGCGAAATGGCATGAGAAAAACGAAAAACAAACGCAGGCGAAATTACATGAAAAAAAATCAAACGCAGGCGAAATTACATGAGACATTACATGGGTTACGACATTGACAATTTTTTCAGCAGATATAAAGTTGTGCAATCCATCATCATCATCATCATCATCATCATCATTCATCATCCTTATCGCCATCATCGTCAACATGGTCAACATAATGACATTATCACCATTATTACCATGTCAGTTGTTTTTTTTTCTAATGCATGCTCATTTTGTGAAACTCTCTCTCTCTCTGCCACTCTCTCTCCTCTCTCTCTCTCTCTCTCTCCTCTCCTCTCTCTCTCTCTCTCTCTCTCTCTCTCTCCTCTCTCTCTGTTTTCGTCTCTGTCTCTCTTTCACCACCACAACCCCCCCCCCCCCCCCCCTCTCTCTCTCTCTCTCTCTGTCATTTTCTGGGTTGTTGTGGTGTTTCTTAATCTCAAAACCCCGCGATTTCCTCCGGAGTATAAGAACATCATTAACGAAAGTTGCGGTGGCAGACTTCTTTTATGCGGTGCTTATCTGGATTGGGTGACAGGCACGTGTTAGCCCCCCCCCCCGCGCACGCACACACACACACACACACACACACACACACACACACACACACACTCGGGATCAGAGTTTAGAATATTTTCAATCACATAAATTTGAACAATTTTCCCCAATCTTTAGCAAGTTTGATCCTGATCTGTTTATATCCATTTGTTTTCGATTTGGACATCCGTTGTTCTTGATTTTGCATTCCTTTGTACCTGAATTTTGTTTTTACATCATCTCTGACTTCTTTGTTGTATGTAGTTTTACGTTCCATTTACCCCGATTTTCATACCCGTGCTCCTGACTTAAGGTCCTGAAGTTTACACACCTTAATAATCTGATATTTTTTACACCCGTTGTTCGGGATTTTTATAATATTTTGTTCCTCCTCTTCGTTCTTTCTGTTCTTGCATTACCTTGCTCAACAGTTCCATCCTACTTTACTGATTTTTACATCCTGTGATTCTTGGTTTGCACCCTCTTCTCTGGAATCTTTTCACCCGTTTGTTCTTTTGTTCCCAGTGTATCGCTTCTCTGTTCCATTTTTTAAAAATATTCCTTGACTTTATTCTTATACGCTTTATTCCCAGTCGTGAAAGCCCCTCTGTTTCTTATTTTCACATCCCTTGTTCATAGTTTTTGTATTTGCTCCAAACATTCACTTTTTCATTCCTTGTTTTTCACAGTTTGTTCCAGAGTTTACCCCCCCTTTGCTTCTGATTTGTGTCCTTTTGGCAACATATCCCCACACACAGTTATTCAGATCACCTATCTTATGCATGACGCTACCGTTTTGAAATCAGTTGGGCTTTTCAGTTATTGCCTTAAAGCCACCCTTCCCATGGTTAGAGCAATTATCCTGCTAGAAACGTAGAAAAACCATCCGATGCTAATTTGTGTAGGTGCTACCTCTCCCATCAAATAGCTAGAGCGATCCTTTTGCTGGAAGTTTAGGAAAACCATCGTTAGCTAAGTATTGTCTGCGCTACCACGCTCTTGCCACGGTTAGAGCAGTTATATGGCTAGAAGTTTATGGAAACCATTTTCAGCTAATTGTTGTCCGTGAATCGACTCTCTTCGCATGCCTAAAACAATAATGTTGCTGGAAGTTTATGAAAACTTACCAGTTAATTACTGCCTGTGCACCCATTCACTTTTCATGGTTAGGACAACGATTTTGCTGGAAGTTGAGGAAAACCATCTTGGCTAATGATTGTCTGTCTGTGCCACCCAAGACGGCGGGCTCGTGTTCGGTCTGAGAACCGTCGGGGGTGTTGACGGCGCGGCCACCGATAAAGACTCTAGAGCGAAAACAGATCAGGACGACGTGGAGAGAGTGCGCAAATTCTTTCCAGAGACTTGGCTCTTCGACGCCGTCTTCGTCGGGTAAGATGTGTGAAGGTGATGCTGTGTGTAGCCTGTGATTAAAACTCAAGTCGTGTTGGAAAACGGTACTCCGACACCTCTGCCTTCGAAAGCGTGTTGGATGTAACTCTCCGACATGGATTTTATGTTCGAATCCTATAAGCAAGAAAACGGTTGACTTGACTGTGATCAAAGTAGATTGAAATGTAATCTTCATAATTTTTTTTTTTTTTTTTTTTGCTTTACATTGATGTTTTATTTCATATCTCTGTATGCAGTTGTTGCCGATGTTTTTAAAATCGGAAAATCCTGTGCCACCTGAGGAAGAATTACGGACCCTTTTATTGCAACACGATTGAGCCAAAAGCCGTAATGGTTAAAACATGCGACACTCGTCACTTGCCAACCCATCAGCTCCTCGTTATGGACATTCTGTACGAGCCAGAATATAAATAAACACACGAAACTTGGTTCAAGGTAATGCTCGTTTAAGAGACAGTGGAAGAGAGACGTGAATTTTTGACATATTTTTTCTTCAAGCGTTGCAAATAACTCGTACACACACACCACACACACACACACACACACACACACACACACACACACACACACACCACACACACACACACACACACACACACACACACACACACACACACACCACACACACAACATTACTCATCAGTAGTAAGAAAATGGCATTAGATGAAAGAGGAGAATGAGGACAGTTCAGAAAGAAATAGAGGGAGCAGAGAGAGACAGACAGACAGACAGAGAGACAGACAGACAGAGACAGAGAGAGAGAGAGAGAGAGAGAGAGAGAGAGAGAGAGAGAGAGAATAGGGGCACGGGATAGGAGAGGAAAAGCTGGATCTTTTCAACCACAGGTAGTGCACGGCAAAGTGTTGGTGTGTGATAGCAGTTTGGATGCAATAAATACAGACACGGGAGGAAGTTAACTGTATGTCGAAGGGGACGGGGTGAAGGAGTTAGTCGCCTGAAACGGCCAAACGAGGTTTGACCCCAAGGTAGGTTTCCCCACCCTTGTAACACACACACAAGCACGCATGTATGCACACACGCGCTCGCGCGCGCGCGCGCACACACACACACACACACACACACACACACGCACGCACGCACGCACGCACGCACGCACGCACGCACGCGCGCGCACGCACGCACACACACACACACACACACACACACACCACACACATCGCAATCAGGAGCGTCTGATGAGGAAACAGCCGCAACACATCCCATAGAAATTGGAAGGATTGTAGAGGGAGGGGGTGAATATAAGGAAAGATTGCTGGAAACAACACATCTGAAAGTCTGTGCAAAGAAACTGATGTTTTGCAACAAAAAATAATAGAAGAATAAGAGATGAGGGGTGAAATGAGTAGGCTGGGGAGGGGGGTGAGATGGAAGGAAAGGAAGACGGGGGGAGGGGGGGTGTGGATGAGAAGGAGAAGCGGGATGAATGTAAAGGTCGAGTGAAATTGGAAGGCACAAATGCCTGGCTTATAAAAGGAAATATATTTCCTTTCTGATGAAAAAAAAACCCCACGAAATTGAAAGACAAAAGGAATCGCAGTGCAACAAAACCATTGCACGATAGTTTAGTTTTGATATGATAAATATAGTCATGCTAGAAGGCACTAACTACATTCCCACCGACTAAAAAGGGAAAGAATTGTGGATTGGTATTGATACATATAATACAGAAGTAGGAGTTATGACCTGGATGCGACGCCTCCCCGGAGTGTAAGCTGTTCAAGGCCAAAGTATTTGTCTGAAGGGGATGGGGTAGTTCTTCTCTGAAGACCTTCTGCTGTCAAGCTCTCCCTAGAGTTTCTTCCAACAGAACTGTGGTAAGAAGACTTGTACAGGCTCAGTCGCCTGTAGCAGTCAAGCGAGGTCTGATTGTACGGCAGGTGGCCTCTCTTCTGGCGCCGATTGGTGAGAAGGAAAACAGTATTACGAAAACAGACATCGCTAACGTCAAGACAGCAGCAAAGTTTATCATCACAAAAAGTAAGACTGGCAGGGAGAGGGCGCGGAGTTGGGGGAGGGGGGGGGGGGGGGGTGTGTGGTGAAGAGGATAGGCGGAACGGTTAGAGAGAGAAGGGATAGAAAACGATACAACGGAAAGTCCATACAGATGAAAGTTAATAGAGAAAGCTATGTTGTTGTTGTTGTTGTCTGTGTGTGATAACATGCGGGCTGAGGGATTGAAGGAAAAGGGTGGTGTTAGGGAAACAAGCAAGCCAGGGGAAAGGGAAGGGTGTGAATGAGAAATCATTATTGTGGAGTGCATCGAGGTGGGGACTTTTCCTTGTTTGTAATGATATCAGCACATCCAGAAACGTTACTGAATCACTGGAGATGGTGCAATTGAATTTAATGGTTGGGTGAAGTTCTGTGTGAGGTGGATAAAGTCGAGGAGTTCACCCTGAAAGATCTGCAGATGAACCCACTGTCGCCTTCAGTATACTGTTTGGACATTGCAAGCATGGATTTGGTGCACTGTTGACGCAGCTGCTTTCTGTTAGCACCCATGAACAACAACAACAACAACAACAACAACAACAACAGTTTCTCTCCGGATGAGAAATAATTATGGGTTCTAAACCAAGAAAGGAATTGAACCATGAAACTGACTTCAATACGAAATTTTCGGTCGGCTGGGCATTAAACGACATGAAACTCAAATATTTACACACTGTCAGCGGCATGCTTATGATGGATACAGTCTGCATGGGGAAAGGTCAAAATGAATGGATACTGCTCTTTCTTGCACGAAGCGAAAGCATGCTATGTAGAGATAGCTAGAGCGCGCTTCTGTTTACTCGTTCTGAAAGACTGTAACGTGAGACAAAACTTTATGACTGTCCGTTTCTTTGTTGTGTAGAAAAGGCCATTCTTAACAGAATTTAAAACAAAATTTTTGCCTTTTTGTTCTAGTTTATGCTGATTTTTTTTCATACACATAAGATTACTACTTCAAAATCAGAAAAAAATGTAGCACACGGTTCATGAAAATCGCAAATCGCAAATCGCACACACACACACACACACACACACACACACACACACACACACACACACACACAGTGTGAGAGCGTGAAAAAAGAGAGAGTGAGAGAAAGAGAGAGTTCGCGCGCGCGCGCGTGTGTGTGTGTGTGTGTGTGTGTGTGTGTGTGTGTGTGTGTGTGTGTGAGAGAGAGAGAGAGAGAGAGAGAGAGAGAGAGAGAATGTGAGAGTGTAGAGTGTGTATGTGAGACAGGGAAAAGATAGGGGAGAGAGAGCATGTGTGTGTGTGTGTGTGTGTGTGTGTGTGTGTGTGTGTGTGTGTGTGTGTGCGTGCGTGCGTGCGTGCGTGCGTGCGTGCGTGCGTGAGTGAGTGAGTGAGTGTGTGTGTGTGTGTGTGTGTGTGTGTGTGTGTGTGTGTGTGTGTGTAGAGAGATAGAGAGAGAGAGAGAGAGAGGAATGCGGTAAACGGTCCCTGACAAATGGCCGTTAAATCCACAGGTCTGACGGCAAGCTGCTGATGCCGAAGACTGCCCCCGACACCATCACCACCCTGGCTCACCACCGCTTTCGCTGTCCACCCTCAGTATGGGCTGTCTGTCATTCCGCAGCCCGCAGAGGTTAGAGGCTGACTGGGGTGGGGAGGCAGAGGAGGTGCGGAGGTGTGTGTGTGTGTGTGTGTGTGTGTGTGTGTGTGTGTGTGTGTGTGTGTGTGTGTGTGTGTGTGAGAGAGAGAGAGAGAGAGAGATTGATTGATTCATGTTTTAAACTTTCTTTCGAGTAATACATCATTATTCATTCATCCATTGATTTATTTACGTACTAAGTGATTTTCTCTTTCAGCTTACCACTTTCAGGAAGATGTTCGTGAGTCTGGACCTGCCATACTCGGCCATTCGCGGGGAGAAGCTCTGCATGAAAGCCTTCGCTTTCAACTACCACGATAAACCCCTCTATGTGAGTTTTCCCAATACGTTTTACTTTATTCGCATTAATCGACAGACTTCAATGAAAAACTACTGTCCCGCCGAAGGAAAAGAGACAAACAACTACAAGACAAAAGACGACGCGTTTCGATCTCTTTGGTCTTGCTTTGAATGGACAGGTTTTCATTCCACATCCATTTTTGCGCCCAGTCTGAGGTTATCGCTCGTTCTTCATTTTTCATTGTCTTGAATGTTGTTTGTCCTGCTGAAGGAGACCAAAAAGGTCGAAACGCGTCGTACTTTGTCGTAAATCGTGTCTCGTTCGGCGGAATAGTGATTTTTCTGTTAAGTTTGTTTTAATTTCCGCCTGCAATTCCGTCACTTTTGATACCAACATTAATCGGCAGCCCTGGAGTTCAGTGGTACCCTGCTTTGGACGCTCGCTGTCCTTTATACATGATTCCTGTTCATCATGTTTTACGCCCGTCAACGTTGTACGTGAAATTTATATAAAAAAAAAAAACCAACAGCAGATGTCTTTACAAATGCAGAGCGAATACACAAGTTCACCTGTTTCCAATAGTACGGGTGAAGTGTCTCAGAACGAACTGATATTGATTGCTCCACGTGAAATGCCGGTGCTAGGATGAGACGGGGTTGAATGTAGCTGTGAGCTGAAGACAGAACCAGTGGCATGGGATTAATCATCATTGAATAAGCACGAAAAGACGACCCCCCCCCCCCCCAAAAAAAAAAAAAAAAAAAAAAAGAAAAGCAAACAAACAGACAAACCAAAATAAAGGAAGAACCCCCCCCCCCCAAAAAAAAAAAAAAAAAAAAAAAAAAAAAAAGAAGAGAGAGAGAGAGAGGGGGTGGGCAGTGAAGTGGGCTTGAGGCAACCCATGAGAAGAAAGACAACAGTGCTGCCGAGTCTGGTCAGTGAGGCTCAGAGGTGCTAGTCTGACTCCACATACGCACGACACAATTCACGAAGCGCTGTACTGAGGACAATATTTTGTTGTCATTTGCGGATCCAGCGTGTGTGAACGTATCTACCGAAATAGGAACGGGTTCCAAAAAGTACTAAAGTAGTGCATTCCGAAAGGCAGCTCTGCTGCGACATTGTGAAGGAATCGACCAGTGAGAAGTGTGTGTGTGTGTGTGTGTGTGTGTGTGTGTGTGTGTGTGTGTGTTGTGTGTGTGTGTGTGTGTGTGTGTGTGTGTGTGTGTGTGTGTGTGTGTGTGTGTTCGGAAGCACCTGATCGTGAGGCTCTTTCATTGCCTTTAACTGCCCCTGTCCTCTGGAAATTCTGTGCTTGTAATTTCTTCCTTTCTGTCACTCTCTTTGATTCCGCCATTTTCAAAAAATTCATTTGTTTTTTTTTTTTTTTTCGTTTTTTTTTTCCCCCGTTGTCTACTGTTTAACTGTCTGTGTGAACCATTTTTCTTGATAGCCGTTTATCGTGTGCCAGCAGTTTTGTTGTTATCTTGCAATTAGGTTGTGAAAGTGTACACACTGTTCAAAGATGACATTAGCAGTCCCATTCTACGGTATCTGGTGCCCGTGTGACCTTTACGTGTGTGTGTGTGTGTGTGTGTGTGTGTGTGAGATTGAGAGTTTTCTTGTATATTTTCAAACTTTTTTGACGTAGGAGTGAAAAACTAGGGAGACTGTTTGGCGCTGTCAGCACAGCCTACGTTTATGGTGTTAATAGTTTAACGACCGTGTTGTGAACGCTTGTTTTGTTGGTTTTCCCTTTCCATGTCATGATTTTTTCGGGGACGGCGTTACATGTTCAATAACGTGAACTTTTTTTTTCCTGCTGTGAGTTTCACAGCCTTCAGAAGGCTTTGTCTGGTCGACTGAGTGAAACTTGGGCAACTCAAGTAGGAGTGTTAGAAAAGGTGAAAGTTACAACAGCCCAAAGGCAGATAACAGTCGTGAACTTTGAGTCAGCTCACCTGTTCACACGGAGAAGGAGCCGAGGGACTGCAGGTGTGTCTGGACGTGTTTCAGATGCGCCTGACTTTCCAGAGCAACGAAGGGATCGAAAACATCCGTATCAGGCGGGTAAATGCCAGGCCCACTCAGTACAACGCGGTCGGCAAACTCACGCATCGTATTGGAAAGGTACGGCGTTTGTGCTGTGTCGTGACGTGTCCCGTTCTGTCGTTGTCCCCGGCAAGATGTGCACGGCTGAATACGTCGCGCTGTGTCTCAAATGTGTAGTGTCTGTCTATCCTTCTGTGTTGTGTAGTGTTGCATGTGCTCCGTCGTCGTGTGGCACTGATGTGCTTGCGTTCCGTTAGTTTGATGGCGTTGCGTTGAGTCCTGTTGTGTCACGGTGTGTGTTGGTTATTTTAGTTGACCGGTCCGTTGTGTCTAGTCTTGCTACATTGTGCGGTGAGGTGTGTGTCGTGTCTGTTGGAGTTCGTTACATTCAGTTTTAACGTGGGCTTACGGTGATATGGCAGACTGGGATAACAATCGTGAGAAGAGGACCCATCCTGCGCTATACTACACCACCACCAGAACAATCCTACACTAAACTTCACCACCAGAAAACAATCCTGCCCCACACTACATCACCAGAACAATCCTACACTACGCCACACTACATCACCAGAACAATTTCACACTATACTACACCACCAGAACAATCCTACACTACACCATACTACATCACCAGAACAATCTTACACTATACTACACCACTAGAACAATCCTACACTACACTACACTACACTACACTACACTACACTACACACTACACTACACTACACTACAAGAACAAACCTACACCACACTTCATCACCCGAAACATTCCTACACTACACTACACCCACCAGAATACTACGTTGTGCTACACCACCAGAACAATCCTACACTATGCTACACCACCAGAACAATCCTACACTATGCTACACCCAGAACAATCCGACACTATGTTACACCACAAGAACAATTCTACACTATGCTACACCACCATACAATTCTACACTATGCTACACCACCAGAACAATTCTACACTACACTACACGAACAGAACAATCGTACTATACACTACACTACATCACCAAAACAATCCTACACTAAACTACACCATCAGAACAATTCTACCCCACAGTGCATCACCAGAACAGTCCTACACTACACCACACTACATCACCAGAACAGTCCTACACTACACTACACACCACCACAACAATCCTGTACTACACTACACCACCAGAATAATGCTACACTACATCACGAGAACAATCCGACACTACGCTACACTACCAGAACAATACTACGCTACACTACTTCACGAGAACAACCCTACACTACACTACATCATGAGAGCAATCCTGCACTACACTACACTGCTCCACCAGAACAATCCTACACTACACTACAGAACTCCACCGGAACTAAACTACACTACACTACACTACACTACACTACACTACACTACACTACACTACACTACACAACAATCCTACCTACGCTACACTACACTACACTACACTACACTACACTACACTACACTACACTACACTACACTACACTACATACACTACACCAGAACAATCCTACGCTACACTACAAAACCCCAACGGAACAATCGAACACTACACTACACTACACTACACACTACACTACACTACACTACACTACACTACCACTACACTACACTCCTACGCAACACTACACCACCAGAACAATGACACATTAAGAAGGGTAGTGAAAGTGGTGATTTTCGTTTAGGGCGCCAGCGGGATTAGAAACCGTAGCAAATGAATGCGAGCTCTGTGCTGTAACCACTGAAGCACCCAGGCACCCCGACTGTTGTGCTGTGTCTGTCCTCGCCTTCCCGTGTCGTGTTTGACGTGTAACACATCGTGTTGTTGTGTGGCGCTGTGACCCGTCACGTCGGCCACGTTGTGTCGTGCTGAATGTGTCGCGACGTGTCGTGTCATTTGCAGTATCGAACGCATGGTGTCCTCCCGGGTCGAACCGTGTGTGGTGACATTGTGACCTGTGGTGTTGTGTCGTGTGGAGTCTCGTCGCGTTGCGCTGCGGTGGTTGTGTTGTGTTGTGTTTTGTGGTGTTGTGTTTTGGCTCGTTGAGCGCTGTTGGATGTGCCCTTTCGTTGTTGTGTTGCCCTTTTGTACAGAGTCGTGTCCTTCCGCCATTGAAGTAACGAAGAATTTTGTCGTGTTGATTCCCGTGTTGTGTGAGCGCCTTCAGCAATGTTGGATGAGTCACGTTGTGTCGTGTGGCGTCGTGTGTGACATGCGTGTATTGCTCGTCCCATGCACCAATTCGCCTATCGTTCACTATGGTACCCTTTGCATCAGTCATTATTCCAGTCTGCGTTGATGTTAGCTTTATGGGTGGATGCAGGTCTACCCGAACCAGATCAGGAGCACGACGTTCTGCTTCACCCCAATTCACCTGGGTCGTATCCCGTTGAGGGTCAACCTGACTGCCAACGGCATGACTGGAGACGGGGTGGAAAGGATGCTGCTGGTGGAGGTGAGACATGTGGAACGAAGCACCCGGATAACGGCCAAGCAATGGCGCGAAAGAAACAACAACAACAACAACAAAACAGACACAACAGACAGACAGACACACACGCGCAGACACACACACACACACACACACACACACACACACACACACACACACACACACACACACACACTAGCAGTAGGAATGAAATAACAACGACGAAAATAGTTCACGGTTCATACACGTACGTCCGTACCTGCGCAGATGTGTCAGCATGATAATTCACACACTCACTAATGTTTCTTTTCTTAAAAGTCAACCCAACCTCCTCTTGTCTCATAATGCGGGTCCACCCGAACAGGCTGAAGGCGAACGCCGGGTACAAACGACACCCGTCCTCCTGGACTGAAGAACCAGACGCACTTCAAGGAGGACGTGGACATCAAGTTCCCCGAGACGACGGTCAAGGGCTCCCAGAAAGTTACCGTGGCAGTGGCAGGTACGACCTACCACCTATCCCTAAAGAGGTCAAGTCGCTGTGTGGAATCTACCTAACCCCCCCCCCCCCCCCCCGGTTTTTTTCCCCCATCCCCCACCTTATCCCTCTCCTTCCCCCCCCCCCCCCCCCCCCCCTCCGATTTTGTGTGAAAAGTGATGTGAAATACAACTAACAGTCGAATTTTCGTTTGCTGGAGAAATTTCTGTTTCCCTTTGGAGCTGTTTCATCTCACCAGACCTGGACTCGAGGACGATGCTGGGGTTTCTGTTTAGTCTCTGTCTGTCTGCTGATGGTGTGTGACCCCAGGATGAAACAGTGAAGTAAACTGACAGTAGAAGCACATCTAGGAGTCATGGCTTGGATGCGGTCTGGCCCTTGAAGAGCGTGAGGAGTTCAGGGCCGAAATATTTGTCGGGAGGAGGTGGGGGGGGGGGGGGGGTATGTGTCTTCTCTGAAAATTTTCTGTTGTCAAGGTCTCCCTAATTTCGTCTTACTGGTGTGGATTCGGATTAAAGGCAAATCCAGAAATCGTTTTCACTGTCATCAGCATTGTAAGATACGGATTTTATTTTCCACATTTGTCCAAATTTCGCATGAAATAGTGCTTGAATCAGAGTGAAAACAGATAAGGCTCATTAATTGTTTCAGTATACCTTGAATTTTCAAGATACGTTGCTGTTCTGGATTACAGCTTGAATCTAGCGAGCGGACTGCCTAATCACCCTTTGTCACTTTCTGATTTTTTTTCGTTTCTTTGTTTCTTTCTGTGATCTTCCCATTCTACCCCAATTTTTTTGCCACATGAAATTGTTTCTCTGCGGTCGTTATTTTAGTAGCTTGCTCCAAATGATGTTCAGCTCTTTGAGAAAGGGTTCGATCGACAGAGACGAAAGTATGGGAGGTGGCTTTTGATTGATATGCTTCTTTACAGATCACCTCGATAATACCCCCCCTCCCCCCTCCCTCCCGTCCCATTTTTTTTTCTCATCGTGAAGCACGTGCACCGTTTTGTTTGTTTTCTCTTAGTCCATCTTCCTCCTTTATGTGTGTTTTTTTCCGTATCTTGACTCTTTCTGTTGCCATTCTGTCTGTTTATTCTGTCTTTCCTCCTTCCCCTCATATATATATATATATATATAGAGAGAGAGAGAGAGAGAGAGAGAGATAGGTAGTTAGCTAGTAGCTATCTAGCTAGTTAACTAGCTAGATAGAGAGAGAGAGAGAGTTCGTGTGCCTGTGTGTGTGTGTGTGTGTGTGTGTGTGTGTGTGTGTGTGTGTGTGTGTGAAAATAACTCTTTGTTTTTGTTGCCCTCCTTTAAACGTCTTTCACGCATCCCTCCCAGTTATCCCTCTTTCTCTCCCCTCAGCTCTTTCTTTTTTCATGAAAAGTCTTTCTCCGTAAACCTCATTCAGTTCACCTTTGCTTCTTTATCTGTGCCTTGGATCCGTCCTTCCTTCCTTCGTTTCAAGCTACACTATAACACCACCCCTTCGATTCTTTCCAGCCGATCTGCTTGGCCCGGTCTTCGACAACATCGAAGACCTCCTGCGTATGCCGTACGGCTGCGGCGAACAGAACATGCTGTACTTCGCTCCCAATGTTTACCTCATTGACTACCTGCAGAGGACCGACACCTACACTCCTGATGTGGCAGAGAAGGCCGAGAACTACATGATGACCGGTGCGTGCTGGTTTGTTTCCGCATTTTCCATGTCCTTTTTTTGTGTATGTGTGAGTGTTTGTGTGTCTGTCGTCCTGGTTTGCGCCATCATTATCGCGTCTTCCTTTAGTGTTTGTGTTTTTATTGTCGTCGTTGGTGAATGGTGGTTTGCGTCTTTGCCGTCCTCTTCCGTCTGTTGTGGTTTGTGTCTTCACTGTGCTGGTCCTTTTTGTTGTGGGTTTGTGTTTTCACTGTGCTGGTCCTTTTGTTGTGGTTTGGGTGTCTTCACTGTGCTGGTCCTTTTGTTGTGGGTTTGTGTTTTCACTGTGCTGGTCCTTTTGTTGTGGTTTGTGTCTTCACTGTGCTGGTCCTTTTGTTGTGGGTTTGTGTTTTCACTGTGCTGGTCCTTTTGTTGTGGTTTGTGTCTTCACTGTGCTGGTCCTTTTGTTGTGGTTTGTGTCTCTAGTCTCCTCGTCTTTCTGAAGTGGCTTGTGTCTTTGCGGTAGCCATTTTCCTGTAGGGAACAATGCCTTCACTGTCCTGTTCGTCCGGTCGTGGTTGATGTCTTTTCCCCTTCTTGTCAAGCATGTGGCTTTCAATCAC
>JADBJO010027705.1:0-15000 GCA_016801955.1 Conus betulinus
CCATAGCTGTTCAAGCCGGTCTTCACGAAAGTCTGTCAACAAAGGATCCATTGGCGGTTGTGTAAAACCTGAAAGCGGGGCCTTACCATGTGGAAATTCGTGGACAAATGTTATAACTCTGCTTTTTAAATCTCACAGCCCCAGAAGCAATACGTATGGGGAATGCTGTAGCAGAGAACTTCAGAAAGGTTTAGGTCTCTAGAAGAATAGTCCGTTAGCAAATTCATAGAGAGGAATAGTATGGGTGAATTTTCCTGGGTTGGTACTAGTGCATAGTATACGAAACATTGTTTCGAAAAACCAGGCACAAACAAATCAGTATGACTTAAACCTCCAACGGTATTATAGGTTAGTTGGGTAACTCTTCTACAAAGGGTAAAAAATTCCATTCCGATTAAAACTTGCCAAGATGGCTCTTCCATGTGTTTGTAAAACGGAACAGGGGTTTCACAGGAAAACGGTTATAAATTGAATACGCTTCCGAGTGTGTACCTTTTCAATTAGACGTTTGCTACGAAAATATCCCAAGCTCAACAAAAGACGTTAGTACGAACCAAATGTTTTATTGATAATTTAGAAAGCTAAGTACCCATTTCACAATTTCAGTGAAAAACTGTATAATGATTTCCGTTCGTACGACGTTACATTCACATGCACAGTGGTTTCTGTAAAATTATCCTGATCATTCAAATCACAATTTGTTTCTATTATCAGACACCACATGTAACTTGTTCATTTGTAAAATACAACGGAATAGAGCTGGTGTCGTGTATCTTACATCTGTAAATGAGAGAAAAACCACACACTTTTCTCGGTGAATGGACGAATCATTTTTCTTCGTCTCTTAAACTATGGACCCACTTTTCGGAAGGGACGCTTTCATTCGATATTGGAGATGACTTGTTCTTAAAATCCATTTTTTGATTATGTACATCTAAATATTGAAGACAGGAAAGAACATTCATTCGATGATGAAATCAAAGCATTTTCATTTTTCACGCGTTTCAATTCATCGCTATCAAGATAAGCATTTATGTAGTGAAGAAGAATGGGTGTGTTATCATAGCCACGTTTTTTGTTAAATACATAAACTTTTGGGAAGACAAATCAAGCATCAAACACGAAAGGAAACACACTTTCATCCACGCTTTCATTAGGGCATGAACCAAATCTCGATGTATTGTCAGGTTACACACATCTATCGGCCACCGTAAAAATATCTGAATGAGCACGGTTTCGTCACACACACAGTTCTGTCGTGAACTTCACAACGTACAAGGGACGTTGACACAGCTGTGTCATCCGTACCCAATCCGAACTGCACGTGCCGTGCCATTGCCTTCATTCATCCTTCTCATGCACACCATTTTACACTTGTTTCTGTTACCCTCCGCGTTTTTCTTTAGGTACTGATTTGATAAGTAAATTGTTTTGATATCACTCTAAACAGCCGACCATACCTCTAGGTAGACAGTTTCAGATTACTTCTTGGGTCGAGGTAGTACTTTCTCCCTTCAATCTACCAGGTGATCAAAGATCAATGACACCTTTTTATTTTATTTATTGCGTCTTTTCAGAGAAGGGACAAGTTTTTATTTTACGAATTTCTCTCACTCGTTTGGGAGAAATCTTCTCCGACAAATACATTTAAAACCTTTAGCTAGGGCCTGGCAACCAGAATTGATTCCTTATATAAAAAAAAGTACAGGTAACCCATGATTGGAGAGTCATGTTTCACATTCAACTGTGGAGGCTGTCAAATTGTATGTCTCTCGCCAGTTTCTTATTTATCAGCTAGCAAAATCATGCGCAGAAGGGCCTTCACAGTCATAACCTGGTTCCCGTTCTATCCCGGGGATACCAGCGAAATATGACATTTTTTCCCTTAGTCGACATTCTAAGTCATCTGTCTTTTGTTCAAGTTACCAACACACGTGTTCATTTCAGTCTGTCGTTCTGTACTTCCAGGTTTTCATTATCAGTCTGACGATCAGACGGACTTCCCATTTCAGAGACAAAAACGTCATCCTGACAGGCCGGCATAACATTTCCCTCAAGTCCCTCATGTCAGCTCTCATGTCATCACAATTACAGTTCAAGTCCTGCATGGAAGGAAGCCACATCACGAGACCTGTGTTCTGTAGACATCCGGAGGGAAGAGGAGGGGGGATGGTCGGGTGAACCACCGGCTGTGCGCTCTTCAGTCTGGTCTGCTCAGGACTTGTGTCTGCTGCTTTGTTGCCAGAAGTAGGTCCGGGCGTTCAGCTCAACGTCGCCGCTACGCTGGAGTAAAAGTCCGTGTAATAAACAGAGAAGGATCAAACCTACGGTGACACCGCCTGCCATGTCGACTGAAATTCTCAATGCCTGAAGAAGAAAGCGGGCCTTTTAACGAAACACGTCGGTGCATGAAAGGCAAAAAAAAAAACAAAACAAAAAACAACAAACCAAACACAAAACAGCACCACAAACAGCATGAAAACCAAGAGGTAACTGTAGGCATGATGTTCATCGTACAGTAACGTTTCACAAGAATGTCTGTAGACAACACAAATTCCAAATGTCGATTTCAGAGCTCAACATTCTTGAAGTGTATATTCTGCGGCCGGAAGGTGAACCCGAGAAGGAGGGAGACGAGAGAGAGCGAGAGAAGAGAGAGAGAGCTTGACGAGAGGCGAGAGGAGTGAGAGGAGAGGGAGACCAGGAGAGAGGAGACAGAAAGGACAGACAGACAAGACAGACAGCACAGAGCCAACGAGATGGATAAATATACATAGATTTCATCGATTTCACGCTTGCTCATAATGCTCGTCCTCCAGGTCACTTCTAACAGGCTGTTATAAACACACAAATAATCAAACGTTCATTTGCGACGATGAGGCAGAGAGAGAGGATGGGGAGAAGATCGAGAGGCGGAGAGCAGGGGAGGGGAGAGAGTATTTATGCGCCAACTGGCTTAAAACACCAGCTAATTCAGATAGACATAATAACCGGGCCAATGAGCTGATTATTAGGAGTTGCCAACAGTCCTCGCCAAAGAACGAAGAAATGTTTTTGGTTTACGCTAGATATAGCAAAGCAAGACCCGGAGCGGGGAAAATCACTACCAACACTTGACAACCGCACACGAACCAACAGCAATCTGCAGCCGAACTGGATCCGCCAAACGTTCGGCAGAACAAACGTACAAACAAGATAAAGATGAGGATAAGCGATCAACAGCAGACGTGGCTGCATAGAGCAGCACTTACAGAGGGAATGAAAACATCAGTTCCAATAATGCATTCACCTGCCAAGCTGATTGCCAAACATCAGCCTCATACTGCAATTACTGAGAACGCATAGCATTCAGTGAACCTAATCCTAACTAATGCAGTCACATGAAGAATCATCTCATAATTGTTCAATGCGCAGATAATACCTAATGCATTCATGCAGGACAGTCCCGCATCCTGAGATAAGTGCATTTCATGAACATCATCCACGGTAATGCCTTCAAGAAAAAATCCACCTCCCAAGAATGGCATCATGAACACGTTCACTGTAGTCATAATGCCATTCAAAAAGAGCATCGTCCTTAAGTAAGGCATCAACGGAACATCCATCTCCTAGAACTGCTTTCCCTTTCGCCAAGGATGACCTCATCCTTCATAATGCATTCACGAAAATCAACTTTACATATGCTTCAGTGCACAAGGATTGAACATCATCCTTACAAATATCATTCACTGAACGCTCATCAACCTAGTGCATCACTGAGACACGTTCATATTCATAATGCGTTCACTCTGAACATTCATCCACATAATGCATGCACTCGAGCATCGTACTGCATAAGGCATTCACTGCACATCATGCCTACATAATGAATTCTGAACATCCTGTACATATGCAATTCACTGAACATACTCTACAATACTGACTCCTTGCCCAGGGGATCTGAACATTATTATTACATAATGCCTTCACTGAACCTCATTACGTTACTGCCTCCCTGAAGCCTATCCTAATAATGGCATTCACTGAACATAATTCAATAATGCATTGCACTGTGAAAATCATCATACAGCATGCATTCACTGAACCTCATCATACGTAATGCATTCACGAAGAACAGAAGCATATATAATGCATTCACTGAAACATCATTCCACAATAATGCATTTCACCTGCACAATCATCCTAACGTTAATGCATTCACTGAAACATCATCCTACATAAATCGCATTCATGAGCATATCCTACATAATGCATGCATGGAACATCATTCCACATACGCATTCACTGAACATAATAATAGAAAATGCATCACGGAACATATTTCCTCTACATGGATCATTCATGAAAATTCATCCGTAATAAGCATTTCATGAGCATCATCCTACATAAGCATTCACTGAGCATCATCTAACATAATATCATCCCTAACATAATGATCACATGGCATACCATCCGCTAAATAATGCATTCACATGGCATAATCTACACAAGGCCTTCATGCAAAGGATTGAACATCATCCGCATACAATGCCCATTCACTGAGCACTCATTCGTATGGTAATGCATTCACTGTCAAACAGATTTGAACATCATCTACATAAGCAATGCAGTGAACATAAACCTACTATAAGGATCATGAACATGTCAACAGTAAGGCATCACTGAACATCCACCCTACAACATGCATTCACTGAACTACCATATAATGCATTCACCTGAATCATTCAACATCATTGATCACTGAACATTCCATTCAAATAATGCATTCACTGCAAGGATTGAACAACGATTACTAATATTATGCATTTACTGAACATTACCTACAGAAGGCCAGTTCGAATGAGCATCACAACGTAGTGCATTCACTGAACGTAATCGTATATAATGCATTCACTGAATATCATTCCTACAGAAGCTAACAGATCATAAGCCTACATAAAGATTCGCTGCCAAGGAGATGACATCACCTTACATAAGCATTCAATGCAAAGGGACTGAACATCATCCTACGTAAGCAGTTACTCGAACACACCCTGCATAATGAATGCACTGAACAGTTACTATGTATAATGATTCACCGGAACATCACCCTACAAAAGGCAATCACTGCAAAGTATCTGAACCTCATCCACCATAATGCATTAAATGTAGCAATAAGGTAACGGTTGTCACAACAGATGGAAACGCCTCCCAGGAGCCACATTTCCAGCCCCCCAACACAAGTCCATCCACTCCAAACAAACACACACTAACTCACAAGCATGGATACGCAAGGCACGTCAGCGGCGCAGTGACGTCCCAGCAAAACAACACCATTGTAATAGCAGTCGTTGAGTTGTAATTCAGTACAGCCGCCATAGCAGTGTTAATAGTAGAGCGGCCGCATCTGCCAACAGCACAGCAGTAGTAAAGTGATTTCGTATGCCGTCCCTCTTATTATCTTTCGTCGCCAAGCAGCAGCGTCGGTTATTTAGACCAATCATTCAGAGTCTCCTCTTCAAATATCACCACCCACCCCACCCTTTCCCCTCTCCCACCTTTCGCTCTCTCTTTTTTCTCCCCCCTTCTTTTTTCTTATCCCCCTTCCCCTTTTCCCCCTTTTTCCTTCTCCCTCTCTTTTCTTTTCTCTTTCTCCCCTCCTCTTCTTCTTTCCTTTCTCCTTTTCTTCCTTCTTTTTCCCTTTTTTCCTTCCTTCCCCCTTCCCTCCCTCCCCCTTCTCCTTTCCTTTTTTTCCCTCCTTCCCCCTTTCCCTCCCCTTTCCTCCTCTTTCCTTCCTCTTCTCTTTTTTTCTCTTTTCTTTTCCCCCTCTTCTCCCCCCTTTTCTTTCCACTTCCCTTTTTTCTCTTTTTTTTCCCCCCTTCTCCCCTTCTTTTTTTCTCTTTTCTTGCCCTTTCTCCTCCCCCTTTTCCCCTTCCTTCTTCCCTCCCTCCCTTCCTTTTTCCCTTTCCTTCCTTTTTTTTTTCCTTTCCCCCTTTTCTTTTTTCCCCCCTCTCTTTCCCTTTTTTCCTTTTTTTTCCTCTTCCCCCCCCCTTTCTCCCTCTCCCCCTTCCCTTCCCTCCTCCCCTTCTCTCCTTTTTTTTCCCTTCTCCTTCTCCCCTCTCTTCCCCTCTTTTTCTCCCTTCCTTTTTTCCCCTTCCCCCCCCTCCTCTCCTTCTTTTTTCTTTTTTTCTTCCCCCCCCTCCTTTTTCCTCCTTTCTTTCTCTTTTCCCTTTTTCCTCTTTCCCTCTCCCCTTTCTTCTCCCTTTCCCTTTCCCTCCCCCTCTTTACCCCCCTTTCTTTTCTCCCTCTCCTCCCCCCTTCCCCTTTCCCCTTCTTTTTCCCTTTCCTCTTCCCCTCCTTCTCTCCTTTTCTTCCCCTTTTTCTCTTTCCCTTCCTTTTTTTTTTCTTTCCTCCCCCTCATCTTCCCCCCCTCTCTCCCCCTTTCCTCCTTTCCCTTTCTTTCCCTTTTTTTCTCCCTTCTTTTTTTCCCCTTTTTCCTTCTCCTTCCCTTTTTCCCTTTCCCTTTTTTTTTTTCTTTCCTTTCTTTTTTCCTTCCTTTTTTCTCCTCCTTTCTCTCTCCTTTCCCCTTCTCTTCTTCTTTTCCCCTTTTTCTTTTCTTTTCCTCCCCCTCTCCCTTCCTTCCCTTCTTTTCCTCTCTTTTCCTTCTTCCCCCCCCTTCTTTCTTCTTCTTCCTCCCCTTTTTCTCTCCCTTCTTCTTTTTCCTTCTCCTTCTCCCTTCCCTTCCTCCCCTTCCTTCCCTATTTTTTTTTTTCCCTCCCCTTCCCTTCCCTCCTTTTCTTTTTTTTTTTTTTTCTCCTTTTCTCCCCCCTTCCCCTTTTTCTTCTTCCTTCCCTTTCTTTTCCTCCCTTTTTTTCCCTTTTTCCCCTCTTTTTTTTCCCTTTCCCCTTCCTCCCCCTCCCTTCCTCCCTTCCCCTTCTTCCCCCCTCTTTTTCCTTTTCCCCCCTTTTTTTCTCCTCCTCCCCCCCCTCCCCTCCTTTTTTCCCCCCCCTTTTTTTTTCCCCTTCTTCCCTTTTTTT
Organism: Conus betulinus; assembly: GCA_016801955.1. Lineage (NCBI taxonomy): Eukaryota > Metazoa > Mollusca > Gastropoda > Neogastropoda > Conidae > Conus > Conus betulinus. Next base: position 7,017 of record JADBJO010027705.1, read on the forward strand.
TCCCCCTTCTTCTTTTCCTTCTTTTTCCTCCTCCTTTTTCTTTTCTTCCTCCCTTTTTTTTTTTTTTCTTCCCTTTTCTTCTTCCCTTTTTCTTTTTTCTTCCTTTCCCCCCCCTCCTTTTCTCTTTTTTCCTTTTCCCCCCTTTTTTTTTTTTTCTTTTTCCCCCCCTCCCCCTTTCTCTTTTCCCTCTTTTTCCCCTTTTTTTCCCCTTTTCCTTTTTTTTTTTCCCCCCTTCTTCTCCCCCCTCCTTTTTCTTTCCCCTTCTTTTTCTTTCTCTTTTTTTTTTTCCCTTTTCTTTTTTTCCCCCTTTTCTTCCTTCTCTCCTTTTTCTTTTTTTCCTCTTTCCTTTCCTTTTTCTTCCTCCTCTTCTTTTCCCCCTTCCCCCCCCTTTTCCCTTTCTTTCTCCTCTTTTTCTTCTTTTTTTTTTCTTTTCTTCCCTTCTTCTTTTTTTTTTCTTTTTTCCTTTTTTTCTTTTTTCCCTTCCCCCTCCCTTCCCTCTTCCCCCCTTTTTTCCCCCCCTTCCTTTTTTTCTTCTTTCTTCCTTCTTCCCCTCTTCCCTTCCCCCTTTCCTTTTCCCTTTTTTTCCCTTTTTTCTTTCCCTTTTCTTCCTTTTTCTTTCTTTTTCTTTCCCTTTCTTTTCCCTTTTCCTTTTTTTCTTCCCTTCTTTCCCCCCCCCCCTTTCCCTTTTCTTCTCCCCCCCTTCCCCCTCCCCCTTTTCTTCTTCCCCCTTTTCTCCCCTTTTTTCCCTTCTCCTTTCTCTCCTTCCTTTTTTTTTTCTTTTCCCTTTTTTTCCCTCTCCCTCTTTTCCTCTTCCCTCTTCTTCTTTCTCCCCCTTCCCTCCTTTTTTTCCCCCCTTCCTTCTCCTTTTTCTTTTTCCCCCCCCCTCCTCCTCCCCCCCCCTTTCCCTTTTCCCCCTCCTTTTCTCCCCCTCCCTTTTCCCTCCCCCTTCCCCCTCTTTCTTTTTTCCCCCTCCCTTTTCCTCCTCCTTTTCCTTTCCTTCTCCCCTCTCCTCCTTTTCCTTCTTCCCCTTTTTCTCCTTTCCTTTCCCTTTTCTTTCCCCTCCTTTTTCCTCCCCCCCTTTCCCCCCTCTTCTCCCTCTTTTCTTCCCCTTCCTTTCCTTTCCTCCCCTTTTTTTCTCTCTCCCCCCCCTTTTTTTTCCCCTTCCTTTCTTTTCCCCTTTTTTCCTTCCTCCCTTCCTTTCTTTTCCCTTTTTTTTCCTTCCTTTTTTTTCTCTTCCCCTCCCCTTCTCTCTTTTTTCCCCCCTTTTTTCCTTCCTTCCCTTTTTTCCCTCCCCTTTCTTTCCCTCCTTTCTCTCTCTTTTTTTTCCCCCCCCCCCCCTTTCCCTTCTCCTTTTTTTTCCTTCTTTTCTCCCTTCCCCCCCCCCCCCCCTCTTCTTTTTTTTTTTCCCCGTCCCTTTTTCCTTTCCCCCTCTTTTTCCCTTTTTTTTTTTCCTCTTCTTCCTCTTTTTTTATTCCTTTCCCCCCCTTCCTTTTCTTTTCCCTTTTTTTCCCCCCTTCCTTCTTTTTCTCCTCCTCTCCCCCTTCCCCCCCCTCCCTTTCCTCTTTTTTCTTCTTCTTTTTTCTTTTTCTTCTCCTTTTTTCCCCTTCTCCTCCCCTCTTTTTTTTCTTTTTTCCCCCTTTTCTTTCCCTTTTTCCCTTTTTTTCCTTCCTCCCTTTTTCTCTCCTTCTCCTTTCCTTCCTCTCTTTCCCTTTTCCCCTCCTTCTTTTTTTCCCCCCCCCTCCTCCCCCTCTTCTTTCCTTTCTTTTTTTTTCCTTTCCCCCCTTCCTCCCCCTCCCCTCTCCTTCTTTTTTTTTTTCTCCTTTTCTCTTTTTTTCCTTTTCCTTTCTTCTTCCCCTTTCCTCCCCCCTTTTCTCCTCTTCCTCCTTTTTCTTTTTTTTTTTTTTTTTCCCCTTTCCCTTCTTCCCCCCCCCTTTTTCCCCTTCTTTTCCTTCCCCTTCCCCCTCCTTCTTCTTTCTTCTTTTCCCTTTTTTTCTCCCTCTCCCCCCTTTCCCCATCCTTTCTTTCCCCTTTTCCCCCCTTTTCCCCTTTTTCTTTTCTCCCCTTTCTATGATGGCATGCAGGCGATGGTGCAAGAAAATGGAGATACGTCTGACCTATTCCCAAGTTTAAAAAAAAATAGAGATGAAGCAGGGATGCGAGTTAGCTTCCACCCTCTCTTCCATTCTGTTTGATGCAATGCGGATTGTGAATGAATTCCGGGACTGTAACAAGGAGGAATACAAACAGTTTCGTTCAGGTGGCAAAACTCTTTAACCTTCGACGACTTCAGGCCACGACTAAAGTATCTGATGCCCTTCTGAGGAGTTGCTGTTTTGCAGATGACTGCACTGGCCGCGCCTATTTCCCATGAAGACGTCCAGTGCATCACAGATCGCTTTGCAAGGGTCTGTCAACGCTTTGGACTTACAATCAGTCTTGGTAAGACGAGGACATATTAAAGCCTTCACCGTCCGGAGCTGGCAGTGCTCCCACCATCATCTGTCGTTCATCAACAACACAAACATCAAAACTGAGGGAACAAGTTCTGCTATTTGGGCAGCACTGTAAGCAGCGACGGATCACTGGATGCAGAAGTGATGCTGCGCATCTCAAAGGCCAGCTCTGCCTTTCGCAGAACTCTCAAACAGTCTGTCGCAAGACCATGGCATCAAACTGCACAAAAAGGTCGCTGTGTACAGAGCTGTGGTTCTTAGTGCTCTCATCTACTGTTGTGAGATCTGGACCACGTACCGTCGACATATCCAACAACTCGAACAGTTCCATCAACGATTCTTGCTCAAGATCTGAAGCCATCAAATGGCAAGACAGAGTGTCCCAACCTACAGGTCCTGAAAAAAAATATGGCCTACCCAGCATTTAGTGTACAAAAAAAAACCAGCTCCGATGGACAGAAACGTTGTCCGTATGGAGGACAGCAGAATTACAAAGATGGTGCTCTATGGAAACTGAAGGAAGGACAACATGACCAAGGAAGGCTTTCTCAAAAGATACAAAGACAAACAAAGACACCTTGAAGACCTGCCTCAGAAGCTGCATCATCGACTTTGCTTCCTGGAAAGATGTCGCCCTTGACAGAACACAGTGGAAAACAAACGGTATATCCAGGGCACAGACATTCGAGCGCAACGCAGCAGCTGCCATCCAGGAAAAGAGGATCAGAATCAGAGGAAACGGGGCCCATCCTTGAAGGACTCCATTCCATGCTGCGTCTGTGGACGACTTTGTGCCTAAAGAATTGGTCTTCATTCCCACATGAGGACCCACATCAGCAGATGACTGCCTGCCTACTCATCCGTCGGACACGACGGGTAAATCCATTATCATATTGCTTCATACGGTTGCTTGCTGTTCTAGGGAGATGGAGGAGAGTCCGCATAGCACATGAAATGTACAGCTTTCTATGCGTTGCTCTAAATAGAAATCAAACGTTTATACAAGTGTTTGACGAGCTGCATAACCTAAGCTTGTTTCATTTCCTTACACAGCTTCACGTAGGTAGATTGGAAAATAAACAATGCCGTTTACTCTTTGTTGTATGGTAAACGTCACCTCTGTAATTCGTAAGCAAGAAAATCGTAATGTCCTGGCGTGCGAGTGGGGTCAAATTCAGCAAGGGTGGACGGAGGACAGATGCTAGAGGGACGAGGGTGGGTGAAAGGGAAGGAGGGTGTCAGTGTGTCAGGCTTTGATTTAATAGGCTATTTTAGCACAGATCTGTCGCTAAAGCGAAAAAAAAAAAAATTGAAATATTCAAGAACATGAAACCGAGCAAAACAGAAGAAGATGATAGCGGATGAATCTGAAATTGCACCGTCGACACTGGCAACCATTCTGCCTTCCAAAGAGAAATGTAAAATCAGTATTTGGAGGTGAGGACACCGCAGGACGCTCGAACTCATTTTTAGGTACCTATCGGTGAGAATCAAACGAGAAGTGTGACAGAAGTGTTGCAACTTACATGTACTTGGGTGCCTTTGTATAATCATGTTGACTGCTGTGTTACAAAGATGAGAGAACAAAATTATCATCATAATCATTGAGTATTTCTCTTCATTGCTCATGATTGAGCTGGTTGTTTTTGTGTGTGTCTGTTTTTTTTTTTTTGTTTGTTTTTTTGTCCAGCTGTGGCGAATATCAACCTTACCTGTTCTTTCAAAGACTGATATTTGAGGGATTTTTTTCCGTCCAGTATGGCAACAATCATCCTTTTCTGTTGTTTCAGAGAATAAAAGAACTTCAGGAATCTTTTTCGTCCAGTGTAGCGGCAATCGTCGTGGTCAGCTATTGCACACAGTAAGTGGAAATTTGAGGGATTTTTCCCCGTTCAGTGTGGAAACAATACTCCTTATCTGCTGTTTCACAGAACGTGACAATTTAATTTCTTTCTTTTCATCCAGCTGTGGCAACAATCATCCTTTTCTGTTGTTTCATAGAATGTTGAACGTTCACGTATCAGACATAACTGCCATTTAATGAACTGTATATGAGTTATCAATGTGTACTGATAATGATAAAGAAACTCTTGAGTGTACACATAAAGACATAATAACACATCTGTGACTTTAGCAGCAATGATGTAGAAAAGTAAAAAAAAAAAAAAAAAAAAAAAAAAAAAAAAAAAAAAAAAAATTTCTTTTCAAGACTTTTATGAGACACTACTTATTTTTGGATTTTGTGATTTCTTGTCAAGCTGTGACAAGCACACAAAAACTGATTTCCAGAACGGCAGAGTGCGTATATTTCAAAGTTTTTTTTATTTCCATACCAGTGCATTTCTCCAGTGACCTAAGAGTGTGAAACAGTAAAGGAACAGTGCAAAAAAAAATCCCCCTCCCACCCTCAGACCGTAGAGCTGTGCAATTTCTTCTGACAATCTATTCATCTTAAGTCTTCAGAATAAATACAGTGCAGTGAATTTTGTTCGCCTGTTTAACTTATTATCGGTTTCTAAGCTTTCGAATTGCAACATAGGCCTGTGTGACCTTTTCAGAGAAGTTTATAGCCATACTTTGAAAAAACAATTTTTAATTATTTTTATCAAAGTATATGATGGCCCTGGAAACGAGCTTGATTACTGCCCATGTATGTGGACGTGCACGTGTGTGTATGTGTGTGTGTGTGGTATGTGTGAGGGAGAGAGAGAGAGAGAGAGAGAGAGAGAGAGAGAGAGAGACGTCAGGCCGGATATAAGAAAGCAACCAGACAGAAATTTGTTATAACCTGCACGTCGGTTGTGACGAAAGCCGGATATAACGAAGCAATTTTGAATGTCCCCGACGATTCGTTATAAGCGGCTTCGACTGTATATATATACATATACATACATATATATATATATATATATATATATATATATATATATATATATATATATAATATAAATGTATGTATGTATGTATGTGTGTGTGTGTGTGCATGTGTGTGTGTGTGTGTGTGTGTGTGTGTGTGTGTGTGTGTGTGTGTGTGTGTGTGTGTGTGTGTGTGTGTGTGTGTGTGTCTGTGTAAGTGAGTTTCCTCCCCTTTGGACTGTCTCCTCCTTGGAGACTATAAGCTTGCTGAAGACTCATTTTGAGAAGCATTTATTATTGCCCATTCACCCACTCAAGCACATACTGTTAGGCAGAATTATCTACCACTGCAGATATGAAAGCTTATCTCCCCATATTTTTTTTCAATCTAAGACATGAGAGCAAGTTTTGTTTATAATTCATATATATATATATATATATATATATATATATATATATATATATATATATATATATATATATCTCCAAGCAAAGAACACAACAATCACGTAAAACATTTCCCAATATTTCGACCTCTTTTGGTCTTCCTCAAGGGACTTAAATGATAGAATAGTAGAAAGTTTTATTTACAGATGTGTTATTATGTCTTTGTGTGTACATTCAAGACTTCTTTATCATTATCAGTACATATTAGATAACTCATATACAGTTCATGAAATGGCAGTTATCATGTGTGATACGTGAACACACACACACACACACACACACACACACACACACATATATATATATATATATATATATATATATATATATATATATATATATATATATATAATGAACTAATAAATTCCAAGGATAAGTATCAGCACCGTTCCAGCAACTTACAGAGCAGCTAGGTGTTGCAATGACTGCAAGAAATATTCAATTATAAACAAGTTTGCTCTTATGTCTTAGATTGAAGATATAGGGGGAGATAAGCATTCATATCTGCAGTGGTAGGTAATTCTGCCTAACAGTATGTGCTTGAGTGGGTGAATGGGCAATAACAAATGCTTCTCAAAATGAGCCTTCAGCAAGTTTATAGTCTCCAAGGGAGAGGCAATCTCCAATAGGGAGAACACTCACTAACATCTAACTCCTGGTCAGATACCGGTATTTCGAAACCTGATTGTTTCTCCTCAGTGACCCCGGAAAAGTCACTTGACTCCTCTCTACCTTTTTGATTTTAAGAAGAATGCTATCGCGCAGAAAAAGGCTGTACAAGCACCGGTACTTATCCTTGGAATTTATTAGTTCATTGTAATTCAGTCCCTTGTGGATTCATTCCAAAAACTGGCCTTCAGCACTTGTGTCTTAAGAGTTTATCTTTTTATATTTTCTACTTTCACAAGAAAACGTAGCTTGTTTTTGCTCTTTCATGATTTTCTTTTGCTTCTTAGGTGGCACCTTTGGTTAGTTTTTTGAAAACTCAACAAACATACTATGGTATTGCACACCAGCCTTTTTCTGGGATAGCATTCTTCTTAAAATCAAAAAGGCAGATGAGTCAAGTGACCACTTTCCGCGGTCACTGAGGAGAAAACAATCAGGTTTCGAAATACCGGTATCTGACAGGAGTTTCGAGTTACGGTATGTTACCAGGAGTTACATTTAGCGAGTTTTTCTTCCTACTGGAGATTTTCTCCCCCTTGGAGTCTATAAACTTGCTGAAGACTCATTTTGAGAAGCATTTATTATTGCCCATTCACCCACTCAAACACATACTGTTAGTGAGGCAGAATTCTCTGCCACTGCAGATACGAATGCTTATCTCCCCTATTTCTTCATTCTAAGACATAAGAGCAAGCTTTGTTTATAATGAATTGAATATATATATATATATATATATATATATATATACGTGTGTGTGTGTTAACGTGTGCATGTGAATATGAATACAAAAATAAAAACGAAAACTGGAAAAGCAGCTTATGCGCTGAGCCAGCGATGCCTGTCCCGAACATCAACTCCATGCGCTTGGGAGGCACTGCACAATGGAACGGACTATCAGTTAGTTCCAAGTCGCGGCCAGTTTAACGCGCAGTCAGCCGAAGGCTAAAATGGACAGGGTGTCCTAGGCGGAAGTCTGTAGTTTCGGCACGAGGGTGGTGGAGGGGAGAAGGGAGAGATGGGTGGCGAAGGAGGCTGGTGTGGCAAGTATCTTCTGTGGCACTGCTGCATCCCAGAGGACAGTGCGCTGGCAGTGACGTGTGGTGTTCCGCCCTGCTCTGTGTGGCAGCCCTACTTCCCATGCATTGTGTAGGAGTTATCTCATTAACCCCCTCAACAGCATCATGGGCCCAAATGGCCAGTTCACAGCGGCGTCATAAATGTTCCAGGTCATCCGACATGATGGGAATGGAGGGCTGCTTTCTGGGATGTCAACACGCAGAAAAGAAATTTCAAAGAGGAATTTAAAGTTGAATCAAAAGAAAAGAAAGTCCTGTCGTGAAAGAAACGATCAACTAGCGAACAAACTGAATAAGCAAAACGCAAACGCAACAACATGACTACATGATTATCTACATCAATTCATAACAGTACGGCACATAACGTTAGACCCTGCTGGAAGGCACAGTGTGTGACGTCACCAAAACATGCGATGGCCATTTTGTCGAGGTAGGACTGTTGGGACAAAGTAATGCACAGAAACCAATGTTGATCGTTTGTAA
>JADBJO010027705.1:20000-21010 GCA_016801955.1 Conus betulinus
TCTTTCCATTTCTCACGCAGGGTGCATGCTATGTGTAACGTGTCATCCCATACCGACGGCCCAAAACTGGTCTACTGTTCCGAAAGTTGGTAATGGGATTTTACCTGTGTGCAAGATGTTATGCGTGCGTTCACACACGGAATCTCAGTTTTACAGTCTCATTCGAAGGACTGTATGGGAAATGGAGTCAGATCCAATGTTACTCCGAGGGGAAAATCCCCCTGTACCTTAACGGCCCGGCGAAGAGAGATTGAACCTGCACCCCAGGATTGCCAAGATCATGAGTCCGGCGCTCTACCAACTGAGCTACTCCAGCTTCCAAATTCAGTCAGATTTTGTTTTTGTTTTGTTTTGCTCTTTGTTGTTGAAAAGAGATGACTCTTAATTGTGGTTTCTAATTTGGGCATGTGACCGCGCCACCAGGAAGTTATCTAACTTCGCAAACCCCAGCGTGGCGCCGGACCCACGTATTCGCACACCTTTCCAGTAAACAGTCACACCAGTGTGAGAGTACCGACCATGCACCAGCCTTGCTGCGTGGACTAAGTACTCGCACACCCATTCCAGTCTCACACCAGTGTGAGAGTACCGACCATGCGCCCAGCCTTGCTGCGTGGGACTCAAGTACTCGCACACCCATTCCGGCTCACAACCAGTGTGAGAGTACGGACATGCGCCCAGCCTGCTGGCGTGGACGCCAAGTACTCGCACACCCATTCCTCAGCACCAGTGACTACAGACCATGAGCCCAGCCCATCCAGTACTAGCACACCCATTCCGGTCACACCAGTGATAGTACCGACCATGCGCCCAGCCTTGCTGACGTGGACTCACGTACTCGCACACCCATTCCGGTCTCACACCAGTGTGAGAGTACGACCATGCGCCCAGCCTTGCTGCGTGGACTCAAGTACTCGCACCACCCCATTCCGGTACCTCACACCAGTGTGAGAGTCCGACCATGCGCGCAGCGCTTCACCCATTCCGAAATTGTCAAGCACCCCACGGGA
>JADBJO010027706.1:0-5000 GCA_016801955.1 Conus betulinus
TCCTCCTCCAGGTGCCGAGTGGTCTGCCTCGCTTTCCTCTCTTCCCCGGTGGTGCCCATCTCAGCGCAGTATGAGGGAGTCTGGTCTTGCCCATCCGAAGGATGTGTCCCAGCCACCTCCACCGCCGCTGCTTCACACTCGGCCACAATGTGTTTATGCTGGTGCGCCTTGACACTTCCCTGTTGGTGACACGCTGCTGCCAGTGAAGTTTCAGGATTCGGCGAAGACACCTTCCTTCGAAGCCTCTGAGCCTGCTGCTCTCAATCTTCTTGTTGGTTCTCCATGTCTCTGAGGGCGTATAGGAGTACTGAGCGTACGTTGGACCTGTAGATCTTCAACTTGGTTTTGGTTTGCAGGACAGCTGACTTCCAGATGTTTTTCAACCCGCTGGCCGAGATGTAGCTGCCGAGGTACTTGAAGTGTTCCACCTCCTCTAGAGCTGAGCCTCGCACACTGGTCTTCTCTGCGCTCTTCGTCTTCACCTTCATGATCTTGGTCTTGTTGGGGTGAATCTTGAGTCCCACACTGCTGGCTATTAGGTCCACTCTTGATGTTTTTTTTTCCTGGATGTCTTTCTGGGCGTGCGACAGCAGTGCAATATCGTCGGCGAAGTCGCAGTCTTCAAGCCTGGCTGTCAGTCCCCATACAAGCCCTCTCGCCCTATCGCTGGTGGCCTTCTTCATCACCCAGTCAATGACGACAAGGAAAATTGTCGGCGAGATCACGCAGCCTTGCCTGACCCGGTCCGGACGTGGAACCACTCGCTCTGCTGTCCATCATGTCGCACACAGCACTGGTTGTCTGCGTACATGTCCTGTAAGATGTTGATGACTTTAAGAGGAAACCGTAGGCTTCCAAGATCTTCCACAGCGAAGGATGATGAATGCTATCGAAAGCCTTTTGGAAATCAATATAGTTGATGTACAGTGATGAATTCCATTCGATGGACTGTTCCACAATTGTTCGTAAGACAAAGATCTGGTCTGTGCAACTTCTCCCGCTTCTGAACCCTGCTGTTCTTCTCGTAGGGTTCTCTCAATGGCTTGCCTCATGCGCTGTAGAAGGACACGGCAGAAGATCTTCCCTGGGACGGAGAGCAAGTTGATTCCCCGCCAGTTGCCGCATTCAGAGAGGTCGCCCTTCTTGGGGAGCTTCACTATGATGCCTTTCTTCCATGTGTCCGGAACTTTCTCCTCTTCCCATACCTTGTTGAATAGTTTCACTAAAGCCTTTGCGCTCGTTTGGGGTCTGCCTTCAGCATGTCTGCCGTGATTCTGTCTTCACCTGGTGCCTGTTGCCCTTTGTCTGCCTGATAGCCTCCACAATTTCCTGTTGGGTAATGCGTCCACGTCTCATCTCTAAGTGAAACCCATGTCTTCGATGGTGCTTCCTCATCTGGGTCCGGTCTATTTAATATCTCTCTAAAATGTTCTGCCCATCTGTTGAGTTGGTCTTCGTCTTTGTCAAAACTTTCCCGGTCTTGTCCTTCACTACTGTGGTTTTGCTGGTGAATCCGCCTGTTAGGGTCTTGGTAATCTTATAGACGGTCCTGGAGTCTCTTTCTCTGCTGCAGCTTGGGCCTCTGCTGCTAAGTTGTGTCTGCAAACTGTCGCTTGTCTCTCCTTGTGCTCTTCTTCACTTCTTTGTTTTTTCTCTTTGTACGTTTCGGCGGATGTTTGTCTCTCATCTTCTGTTCCAGTGAGCGTGCCGAGTTTTGCGATCTTTCTCTCCTCTATGAGTTGCCATGTGGTGTCTGATATCCATTCCTTCCTCTCTCTTCTTCTGTAGCCCAGCACGGCCTTGCTGGTGTCTATGAAAGCTTTCTGTACATTGTCGCACAGAGCGTTGATGTCATCTGCTGGTGTGCTGTCCAGGACTTGGAATCTGTTGGAAAGTTCAATGGTAAACTGGCTTTTCACCGCCTCACTGGTCAGTTTCCTCGAGTCAAAGAGTTGTTCACTTTTCTTTTTTTGTGTTCTCTTGAGCTTCAGCTGGAGTCTGCATAGCACAAGATGGTGATCACTGCTAGCGTCAGCTCCTCGAATGGGCTCTCACGTCCTTTCATGGAGCTCCTCCACTTCTGGTTGATGGCAATGTGGTCTATCTGGTTACTGGTTCTTCCATCTGGTGATACCCATGTCAGTTTGTGGATGGTTTTGTGTTGGAAGATGGTACCACCTATCACCAGACCATTTTCAAGACACGCATCTGCAAAACGCTGTCCATTGTCATTTCTGTCTCCCACTCCCTCTTGTCCCATGCAAGTCTCATACCCGGTGTTCTCCGCTCCGACTTTCGCATTGAAGTCTCCCATAAGAAGTAGGATGTCATGCTGTGGTGTCTTGTCTATCTGTTCCTGTAGGATGTTGTAGAACAGGTTCCTCCGTGTGGCTTGCTCTGTCGGTGCGTAACACTGTATGATGGTGGTCTTGGTATACTTGGAGAAGAATCTGGCTGTGATGATTCTTGAGTTGACTGGCTCCCATCCCATCAAGCTCTTCCTGGCCTCCTTATCCATGATGATGATACCTACTCCCTCTTGATGTTGCCCGTCGGTGCGACCAGAATAACATACTGTCTCTCCTGAGCCAAGGGTCATGATGCCTGAGTCCGTCCACCTCATCTCACTGATTCCTAGGATGTTCAGTCTATACTTCTTCATCTCTTTCACCGTCTGTGCAGTCTTTCCAGCTTCATACTACGTGGTGGGGTTGCTAGCCCAACGCACAACCTTCCCCATTTCTCATTCTGGACTTAGGACCAGACAACGGCTGGGTTAAGTGTCCCTTTAGACTGGGAGAATCATTTCTGCACTGGCTGTCTCCAAGCTGATGGATCTGAGTTTCCCAGGTGTTCAGGTCAAAGCTGGAGACCTTCAGGTCCCTCATGCAGACGTCTTTGTGGCGCAGTTAAGGTCTGCCTGCAGGCTGATTTCTGGTACTGGTTCACTGCAGTGGAAATCCCTGCAGATCCATCCATTCTCCATTTGTGTTACGTGAGCAAGCCAGTGTGTTCATCTGTGTTTCAGCAAGGTGTGCATACTGGTGATTCTGCTTGTCTCCAGAACATTGTATGGAACTTTATCCTTCAACATGAAGTTGAGGATGTGTTGCAGGCAGTGCATATACACGCATTGAGCCAATGTGGCTGTGGAGAGGGCAGGGTCCAGGACTTGCTGCCCTGCAGGAGGATGTGCACAACTCAAGCTCTGTTAACCCAAGTGTTGGTATGCTCTGTCACCTTGCTGTTGGTCCACAGTCTCTGTGAGGGTCTGGGCATGGTGGCAGCTGCCTTACTAATAGTGTCCAGTGAGGGGAAGTCTGAGGACGTAGACCCATGTTCGGGAAGTCGAGAACGACGTTAAGTTCTTAAAGATTTTGAAATTAAGTCCACATCCTGTCCCACAACCAGTGTTTTCTTTCTTCAACAACAATAACAACAATGAATACTTATATGGCCCCTATTCTCAGCTAGAGACCAAGCTCTAAGCGCTTTACAATCCACACTCGTTTACACAACGGGCTGTCTACCTGTGTAGTGCCAACTGAAGAGCTGCTAGCTGGCGCTTCATTCAGTCGTTTCCCGTGTTTTCAGATTGATGGTGAGTCTGAAGTCATGGCAAGCCTTGGTGAACTGGCTCAGAAGCTTTCGGAGGTCCTCATGTGAGCAGACGTTGCCCACTGCCTCATCTGCAGAGAGGTGATCCCACACAGGTGAATCAATTGAGCTTAGGACTTAGCTGTCAGTGTGAAGAGGCTGAAGAGCTGTTTGTCTGATCTGGTCCTGAGATAGATGCCTCCTGTGGCAGATCCAAAGGCATGCATCAGCAAAACAGCGCAGAAAGTCCCAAAGAGGGTGTGTGCAAGGCTATAACTCTATTCCTCTTGTATGTGTGTGTGCGTGCGTGCGGGCGTGCGTGCGTGCGTGTGTGCGTGTGTGTGTGTGTGTGTGTGTGTGTTTGTGTGTCCATATGTACATGTGTGCATGGGTGTGTGTGTGTATATGTGTCACAACAAAAAAAATCTGTCTCCAGACTTGCAAATCTGTATGATATGATCAATGTTTTCATTCTGCATCAGGGCCACAAGTCTCGGCAAAAGCATGATGAACATTTCGCATCAGGTTTCCAACACAGGTAATGACACAGCCCTGCAACCAACTCACGTGTCTCACAACTATTCGCCAACTGCCACTTTAAACACTTCACATCATGCGGACTGTATCACGGTCAGACTCAGTCAGATGGACTATTTGCCTTGGGACAACCCAGATAACATCGTCAGTGAGCACGTGGAGCAGGTTGTGCTGAGAATCAGGAATTATGTGTTGGCGTTCTGTGCATTGATTGGCATACCTGCCAACGTCATCAACATGGCCGTGTTCTTCAAACAGAGTCTGAAGGACCGTGTCAACTTGTGTCTGTTTTCACTGTCTCTGGCGGACGGAATATTTATGGTGATATCCACTCTGGATAATAGTGAAATTATTCTTGCATCTAAGAGTTATGGTCCCATACGCACCTTTCTCGCAAACACCAACCTTATTGCTATCTATGGTTGTCTGTATGTTTCTCTAGTGATCTCAACCATAATTGCATGTGAAAGATGTTTTGTGTGTGCTCAATCCCCTAAAGTACCAGACTTTGCTGAGTACTAAAACTATGGTTTTTATCATAGCATCAGTGTACTTTGTGATCCTAGTTGTTTTACACCATGGTGTTCAGGTATCATATTGGCTGTATATATGACCCCGCTGTTGGAACTGTGATCAGAACGATGGTGCTGAATGCATTCTACGCGAAGCATCAGCAGTTTATTGACAGCCTTGATAGTGTTGTGTTTGGTGCTGGCCTGATGGGAACCACAATGATGGTCATTGTGGTAACAACGATAATTACGTCATTCAAACTACGTCAGGTGGTGACGTGGCGTGTAGAAACATCGTCATCCCTTTCTGTCCCGGAAGTGGCACTGACCAAGATGCTGATTGGTGCTTCTGTG
>JADBJO010027706.1:12500-21007 GCA_016801955.1 Conus betulinus
CCCGTCTCTTCTTTCCCCAGATGTCTGCAGGGGGACGGAATCAGAATTTCTACTTCTCCTGTCTGTGGTTCACTGCTGGACTGAGTTTTGTTAATTCTAGTTTGAACATCTTTGTGTATTACAAAATGGGGTCACGGTATAGGGACACGTTGTGGACACTCTTCTGCAGGAGCAGATCAAGAAAGAAAAAGTGTGAGGTGTAACAAGTAAAATCAAGTGTTTTGAGGACAACGATGCTACACACATACATATAACGCTTTGCAATATATTGCCACCTCAATTTGGCTATGGATTTGCTTTTTGTTTGTGTCCATTCACTTCATGCAGAGTGACAAGGATCTTCATCATTTCTGCATGATTTTCTACCTGTAGATTGTCCATGGAGTCTGCAGTAGACGTTATCACCACTGTACCACTCAACTACATTGAGTACAGCACGTTCCTCATCAGGCTCAATATGAGACATTATCATCAGCTTCTCTTATTTCATCACTATCAACCTGCCCTACATGGATAATGCAAATATAGTGATGAACTATAGACCTAAACCCATAGTTTGCAGTCCTGTTTTAGATTTGGTTGTCTTGGGACCCAAAATAAGCCCAACCAGTAGAAAAAAAAAAAGAAGAAACTCTACATGAATCAGCATGCAAAGTCATCATAGCAGACAGGGGAACTAATCTACTACCCTGATCAAGCCCTTAATGACATCTGTCGCGTTTTTTTGGGATAGGAGGAAATTGCCTATACCTTCTGACATCATGAGACTGGGTCTCCTTCCGCTTTGAGGACATAGAGATAAAGACAGGAATGTCTGTCACACTGTTCTCACTTACTGAAACACACCAAACCTCTGATAGCAATGCTGTGACAAACAAAACAAAGGTGTATTGGAGACGTGAATAGTGTGAATGTGTTTTAAGACTGCTACTGTTAGAGTTTTCCTGTCACCGTTTGTTCATTTTGAATTATGCATCTGGGTTTGGTTTAAGATGTCCCACTTGATTTGTGTTTATTAGAAATATTTCAATTGACATTGGAACTCTGGAAGTCTCTTCAAAGTCCTGAAATCATGTCAAAAGACCAAGAAGCTTCTCAAAGTTTCCAAAAACTGCTTTGACTGGGTTACACTACGTCATGATCCTCAAAATTTCATTATGCTTCTGAACATATCAGTTCGCTATAATACATAATGACCCCCATTTTGTTTCACTTTAGAAAGTTCGATGTATTTTGATTGGCTATGCGACGTCATTATAATCGCACTTCATGGAACATTCCTAATGTTGTTGATTGGCTGTTTAGATTGATTGTTAATCTTTTTCTAGAACTAAAGATTTCACCTTGTTACTAAAGTCAACCTTTCCTCTGTTTAGTTCTAAGTCAACAACATTAGAACCAGCTTTTTGTCGTCACATCCGTGAGCGTTCTTTGTTCACTAATGTGTTTGCCTGGCCTGAAGAAGACCAAATAGGTCGAAACATGTCGTGTTCTGTCTTGTAATTTGTTTGTCTCTTTTATTCAGAGAAACAGTGAATCTTTTCAAGTTTGTTTGGACTTGACCACAGTCACACCCCTTACGGTAAGGAAACTGAATATGCCTGAGAGGCTGTGCGAACTTTACTCCTATACCCTTTTTTCAAATCACTCAACACACCTCTCTGTAGGCTTACTAATCCCGCTTTGTCCTCGTCAACAAAGACCGTCTACCTGCTTACACAGCGTAACTGTCTTCAGAGCTTTGACACACACAAGACAAAGACAGAGGAAGATGTTATCAGTCTTCCAAGCCTGTGTTATGTTGGAGCACGACAAATATCAATAACCACAACAACTAACTGCAGACAAATTACTGCCGGCATTGCTCGTGCCGCGATGTGTCCATGCGTTTGTGTCTTTCTGTATGCAAGATGTTTCATGTTCATAATGTAAACTTTCATAACATACCAGTTATTCTTTCTTCTCATCCCCCCCCCCCCCCCCCTCCGTCTTCTCTCTGTCTCTCTCTGTCTCTCTCTGTCTCTCTCTCTCTCTCTCTCTCTCTCTCTCTCTCTCTCTCTCTGAGTGATCTCCATTGAACATGGACGCGTCATTCTCAGCGCTGACTTGAATTTGTCATTTTTCACTTTTTTTGGCGTGTTGAAAGTTTAGTTACTAATTTATATGTTCAAAAATTTTATTACCTGATTAATACGGAAGTGCGGAAGATAGTGATAAAAAAGATTTTGACTCAAAGAGTGTTGGATGCAGAAAATCAGCAAATTGTGACTGTGCTTGATTATTGTTTGTGGACAACTCTACTACAGTGACAACCTCGTCTACACCTTCAGCAATTCACTGTCATCTTCTTTGGTTTGTGTTGTGGTGTTAATTCAGGGAGTATTTGTCAGCGCAGAATTTTCTTGTTAGAGAATGGACGAACAACAAGATGAAAAACTTTTACCTACGAACGATTCGATACAAAAACGTTTCTTCTGCAGCCAAAAAGAACTCTGTGTGTGTGAGAGAAACAGCCTAGTATATAGGTATTCTGCCATTGATAACGACGATAGTAAAGTGTACATTTCAGATTTTGACGTTTCAGGTGAGACTCTTACCTCCTTTCCAGCACTAGTAGACTTCCCTCCACCGTACTATTTAAGCAAAACCGTGATAGGAATTTGTATATGGCTCATACAAAAGTATCAAACTCAGCCTATATTTCAAATCACATGAAGGTGGCACTTTTATGTGTCAGGGTTTGGACTGCTTGACATGGAGTAAAGAAGAATGTGAACAGTTGAGACACTTTTGTCACACGTTTCATGGACACACATGATGAGAAGGAACTGGTCACTTGTCTGCTGGACACCCCTGTCACCTTTATCCAGCCTCTGCTGGACCCCGTGTCCATGAGACATCCCTGTGACCTGTCCCTGCCCCCATTCTCCACTGACCACACAGCCTCCCCTGCCTGGCCTGTGCACGGCCTGTTGCACTGGGAGGAGGCCACACACAGCAAAGTCACACAGCCTCCCCTGCCCGGCCTGTGCACGGCCTGTTGCACTGGGAGGAGGCCACACACAGCAAAGTCGTCGTTCTCTTTTCCCCCCCTCTCCAGTCATCCCCCCCCCCCCCCACACACACACCCACACACACACTGCGGACACTGGCAGTCAGGACACACAGCCTCCAACGATGTCACCCCATGCCGCCACGAGTCACCCGGTCACCACCAACCACGCAGAAAACATCGTTGACGCACGCTCTGTGTTTCACCCCGAAATCTTACAGAAAGAAAACCTCCAGTGTGTGTGTTCGTCCTCCTGTGTTAAAAGAGGAACTGAAATATATTGAAACTGCCATTGACACTATCTCTGATGCACAAAAGGAATCTCGGGTAGCAAAGACTTCTTTATTGAATGATGAAAAATGTGCTTTAAAAAATGGAGTACGTGCCTTGATCCCAGATAAACTCGACTCTCTTCACTGATACATTGATACCCTCAATTAAAAAAAAAACTTTCCTACTTACAAACAAAGACAGATCACCTTTCAAAAGAAATTCACTCCCTGAAAAACAGACCTTGGGACTTTGTAGTCTGAAATTTTTTTTTTAAAAAGCTAAAGTATCCTACGATGCCTCAGTTAGTCATGTCAGTGCACAAGCTGACTCTGACCAAAGTATTTCCCAATCTTATGACTGAACTGAACGCTCCCCTCAAATTCAAACTGTTCAGACAGCTACCGGCTTGACAAATGAGCATGATAGACATTCACCAATAATCTCTCTGTCTGCCCAAACAGATAATGACAAAAACGAGCCCTGCTCAAGTTTGGCCTGTGAAAATGAATCTGAAGACGTAGTCTGTAGTTTACCTGACAAACAATCCTTTCCAAAACTGGCCGACGATGAACCAAATGACAGTGATCCTAACAGAGTACTGACGCTCTCACACCAGGACAACGTTTCCAACAAAACCCCAACACTGACATGACAAAGGCACCCGTTAGTTCCTTATCTGACACCAAGGTTAATCACCCTTTGTCTCCCTTCTGTGACAAAAAAACTACATTGTCAGTCCATCAGATTATTCCCAAGATGAGCCATCCTTCTGTCACCATCCCTTCTCACACCTCTATACTTCTTGTTGGGGATTCTGTACTGAAGTCTATCAACCCGAAAAAACTTGCTCCCCCGTGGGAAATTATGTACAAAGTATGTATTCCTGGCTTAACTGTGACTCATTTGACTAATTTGCTTCTCACCCTTTCTTCTTCTTCAGATCAGATCAAGACTGTACTGGTGCATGTGGGGATAAACAGTTGTCCCGCTGGTCCCGTCTCTAAAGAATCTTGGACAAATTAGTCAGTGCTGTTCAAAACAGCTTTTCCAAGATCTTCTTCTGTTGCAATGAGTTTTTATTATTCCCGCTAGAGGGCGCCATAACTTGAATAATGCAATCTTTCCCTCCAACAAAAATCTGAGTCATGTCAGTAAAGAGATGAATGTTCTTTTCATATAGACAACCATGATTCTTTCACAGCAGCATCAGGGGCTCCGCGCCTAGCACTGTACCAAAACCTGACCCACCCCAGTGCAAAAGGCACAGCAAAACTTGCTGTGAATTTAAAGCATGCGTGTCTAAACTGGAAAGAAGAATATCATTTTAAAAGATCCTATTAATAATTACCGAAATATCCAGTTTTGATCCCCAAAATCAAGATCAGGAAATCACAGAACGGATTCAAAGTGTTAACGGTCGTTTTCCCCAGGTCCGTGATGGTCGTCCTATATGTCAGTGACCAGTGAAAATGTACAACAGCTCTGTATTCACAGGTTACTGATAATGGAGAATGCCCTCATTCCTCCTCTACCCATCATTTTCCCGTCACCTCCCAAACAACGCTTGCAGCATGCAATGCCATTCCCCCATCAGCAAGTCCCTATAATAGCCGCACACTTCCCTCTCCGGTCAATGTTGACCAGGGCATGAGTTCACGTCAATAGACTCCTCCCTACCAGTTCCCTTCTGAACATGTCGGTCAGAGGCCTGTGTCTGGACAACATGCTCCACCCCGTCAGTTCCCTTACCCCCAGGATTTCCGACAGGAGTCTTTTTCCCCCTTCATCTTGACCCTCCCCTCCATTTCCCTCGTTCTGGGGACATAAAGGATGATTCCGTCTCTCTCCAGGGAGCCCCATCCCACCCATTCCTCTATCCTGAAGCCATCAGAGAGCTGTCCTCTCCCCACCACCATGGCCCGGCCCCTCAACTCTCTCACCCTAGAGACCTAAGACAGGAGTTCTTCCCCCAGCAACCGGCCTTTCCATACCTGTTTCCTCTCCCTGTTAATGTTAATGAGAGAGCCCTGCAGTATCCTCAAATTCCAATGGGCTCCTATTCCGGTGTAAACAAACAGGAAATTAACCACATGCATCATAACACGCAAAGGATTTCTCCTCTGTTTCCCAGTCACGAAAAAAAAAGTTTTCCCAATGTTGAGAACACAGATTTTGCCAGCAGAATGTACAACAATCCTGAAGTACTCCAATATCCATGTGCCGACCTCCCTGCCCAAAGCTCTAGCATCAAAGGGGTATCTGCTAAATCCTTTTGCTGTGCAGCTAATAAACAATATGGCCTCTCAAAAATTCTGGGCACAACAGAAAACTTTTAAAACCTAGTACCTCGTGTTCTGTTGTGTGGGACAAGAACGTATGTATTTCTATGCCATTTGTTCATGTAACAGTGATGGATTTGCATGTAATATATAATATGGTATATTCATTGCGCTGATCGCGAAAAACAAATTAATCCTTTCCATTCCCATTTCCCCCAGCCCTCATTCCCCTCTTTTGCATTATCCCTGCCATTCCCTTACTCCCCAGTAGTCTTATCATAGTTGTTGCTAGTGAGTAGTGGGTTGGTGCTGATATATCAGCGATCGTAGAAAATTCCAGGAATCCCTTTCATCTGTTTCGTTTTTCAGAATCACGACTGTACATCAGATTCTAATATAGCTATGCTATCATTTGAAGCACAGAAATAATGGGTTAAGATATTTGAATAACATGTTTTACATTGATGGTATTGCTTTAATTGCATTTCTTTACTTGATGTATGGTGGTGTATTCAAGTCTATTTGACGTGACGTTTTTTTTCCCCCCCGTTTGTCTTTGTACTTTACATGTATTTTCTTCCCCCCCCCCCCTCCCCGCCCCCCTCCCACTCACACCCAATAACCCCCGCTTCCGTTCTCTCTCTCTCTCTCTCTCTCTCTCTCCTCTCTCTCTCTCTCTCTCTCTCTCTCTCTCTTCTTCTTTCTCTCCACTGCTCCTCTCCTCCCCCTCTCATCTTCATCCCACCGCTTACTATGTATGTTTTGTGTGTTGCTTGTTTGCGAAAGTGTATAAGTGTTTGGGTGGCTGTTTGGGGAGGGGGTTTCCTGGGTGGGGATTGTTTGAAAGTGGAAGTGCGTTACGTTTCTTTGATGTTATTTCCGTTTTCTGTATTTTGAAACTTTTTTTGTGTGTTCAGCCTTTGTTTTGTTTGGTTTTGTTTTTTGTTGTTTTTTTTGTTTGTTTGTTGTTTTGTTTTGTCTATGGTTCATTTTTCATTTTACAATTATTTTTTTTTGTTTGGTTCTCCGGCCCTCTCCCCCCCCCTCCTTGGCGAGGTTTGTAAAAAAAACATTAACCTTGCCTTTCTCTATTACCCGCGATAATAAATAATTTGTCCTGTCTTCCTCATCTTTCCCTCTCTCGCCTCTCTCTCTCTCTCCTCTCTTCTCTCTCTCTCTCTCTCTGTGTGTGCGTGGTGTGTGTGTGTGTGTGGTGTGTGTGTGTGTGGTGTGTGTGGTGTGTGTGGTCTGACAAAATGATGGATAGCAACGAGATCGTTTTGGGTATTAACTCTCGCAACACACAGCGTGGTTTGTGTGGTGGTGTTTGGGTTGTTTGGGTGTGTGTGTGGTGTGTGTGTGTGTTGGGGTGGGTGTGGTGTGTTGGTGTGTGTGGCACTTGGGGTGTGTGAACGAGAGAGAAGGGGAGGTAGGGAGTGCACGCATATTTCTTTAAGAGTTTAAATTCGGCTGGTTGGCTTATTAAACCTCTACCTACTCGAAAAACAACGATTTTCTTGAAAAAGATTGTCCCACACCACGCATGTATGTGATAATTTAGGAGGTGATGAGTGCGTGAGTGCTTGAGTGTGTGTGTGTTGTGTGTGTGTGTGTGTGTGTGTGTGTGTATGTGTGTGTGTGTGTGTGTGTATGTGACGTTTATGTGTATGAGTGTGTGTGTGTGTGTGTGTGTGTGTGTGTGTGGTAAGTTTGTGTAAGTGCTACATATGTTTGTCTATGAGTGGTATCCGTGTTGCACTATAAATAATGCTTTCTGCTCACTGTTTGTCTGTCATGTTTTGTCTGTACCCCCTGATTTGTTCCACATGTCTGTTTTGTCTGGAGTGCAGGCCACGCCCGCCCACTCTCGCGGCCGGGCGTATGAGCATACTAATATTTTGATGTATGTTTTTTGTTGGTGGTATGTTTTTTTGTAAGTTGCATTTTGTTGGTGGAATGTGCAAAACAAAACAAAAAAATATGCAACCAAACAGTTGGATGCGTTTTGCCACGCGAAAAAGCGCAGGGTGTGTGGTGAAGTGTATGTGTTTGTGAGCGTGTGCCATTGTGTGATATCTTATATCTGCGCCTGGTGTGTGGGTTGTGGGGGGGGGTGAGGGGTGGTGGGTGTGTGTGGTGGGGGGGTGGTGGGGGGTGGTGGTGCGTTGCGTGTGCGTGTGGGGTGGGTGCGTGTTTGGGGCGTGGGGGTGGGGGGTGAGGAGCGCGCGGCGCGCGCGTTGTGGGTGAGGTTTGTGTTGGGGTGGGGGGTGTGTTGTGGGTGTGGGTGGGATGTGTGGTGTGGGTGTGTGTGTGGTGTGTATAAGAGTGGTGTGCATTTAGCTTGTATGTGCTTGTGTGTGTGTGGTGTGTGTGTCTTTTTTGTGTGTGATGTGTGTGGTGTTGTGGTGAGTGGCGTTTGTGTGTCTGGTCTGTCTGCGTCTGTGGCCTTGCGTTGTGTTGTGATATGGTGCACGGCGTATGTCGCTTTTATGTTGGCTTTTTTTTTCTTCGTATAGTGTGTGCGTTTGTGTCTCTGTGTGTGCATGTGTGTGTGTATGGATTAAGTTGGTGCTCATGGACGTGTGTGTGTTGTGGTGTGTGGTGTGTGTGTGTGTGTGTGTGGTGTGTGTGTGGAGTGTGTGTGTGGGTGTGTTTGTGTGTGTGAATGTGTTTGTACAAACCTAAACGTCTGTCATATGTTTGTCTGCGTAGTGTGTGGTCCTATAATTATGTGTTGTTGTGAGTGTGTTGTGCGTGAAGAAGAAGAGAGAGAGAGAGAGTGTGTGTGTGTGTGTGTGTTGCTTGCGTGCGGCGTGGCTTTGGGCGTGCAGGCGTGCGTGCGTGGGGTGGTGTGTGTGTGTGTTTGTGTGTGTGTGTGTGTGTGTGTGGTGTTGTGTGTGTGT
>JADBJO010027707.1:0-2500 GCA_016801955.1 Conus betulinus
ATGATTTTTTTTATGTAATTCGGTTCTAAATCGTGGCACTGTTCTTTCTAGTGGCCGACGCCTATGGTAACGATTTTGGTCCGAGACTAGAGAAGGGAGCAGATCAGCTAAAATAGTTTGGACAAACGCCATTAACCATTTTATGAAATTGTATCAGCTTGTGTCTTTTCCGTCTTTCTTGTAATGAACAAAAGCCGGACTCTTCGTATAATTTCTGGTGACTTGTTCCCTTAACTCCACCAATGATGATACGAATTGCTTCTAGGTGTAGCTTTTCTAACATGATTGACTGAGTATCTGTGCAGTTCCCACAAAATTGCATAGTCAAAATGGGGTAAAATAAAGGATTTGTACATCGACTCCAACGTGTTTTCTAGTTAGTCTGTATTTGTATTTTTTAGGACACGCAATTAACATAATCACTTTGTTGGCTATGAATTGGATGTGTTCGTCCCACTTGCAGTTGTCTTGAAAAGTTACTCCTAAATGTTTGTGAGATTTGGACGGTTCTAAGGTCTTCCTTCCAAATGTAAGTGGTAAAATTTGGCACTGATCACGGGTAATATTGACGAGTTCGGTTTTGTTCTCGTTAAAGTTAATTTTCCAAAGTTTAGCCCAACAGGCAAACTTTCTGAGGTCAGAATTTAAGATTTCTCCTCTGATGTGTGCATCATTTAAGGCGAGCGATAAAATAGTATCGTCGGCAAACAATTTAATTGTTGCCTGGATTCCATTTACAATGTCATTAATGTATAACAAAAAACAGTAAAGGACCAAGGACAGATCCTTGGGGAACACCTGCTGGAATTCTTTTCAACTCAGACTTTTCGCTTTTTATTACTACTGATTGTTGTCTGTTATGTAGGTAATCGCGAAAAAAGTCCAGTAATTTCCCTCTGATCCCCACTGCTGCTAACTTTAGTAAAAGTCCTCTGTGCCAGACACGATCGAAAACTTTTGAGATATCAAAGTAGATTGTTTGTGTTGTGATCCCACGATCAAAAGAGGAACAAAGATAATTATATATGTGTCCAGAAGCTGGTTGACTGTGGAATCACCTGGTGTAAAACCTGATTGCAAAGGAGTGATGACTTCATTTCTTTTTTAAGAATGCGTACACATGTTTGTGGACACATCTCTCAAGAGTTTTACCAACACAGCTAAGGAGGGAGATTGGGCGGTAATTATTTACACAGTTCTCTTGGTCCTTTTTTGTGAATAGGTGAAACATGTGCTGTCTTCCATAAGGACGAAATTTACCTTCGTTCAAGCATTTATTAAATAACTGGGTAAGAGGACTAGCTATAACATTTACTGCACTATAAGCAGTTTGTTGTGGATGAGGTCTGGACCAGATGATTTTGTCTTGTCGAGATTTCTAACAACTGATATGATATCGTCTTCAGTAAGTACAATTTCATTAATTTCATAATTGGCAAACACATCTGTGGTAGTTCGTCGTCGTCGTCGTCGTCGAGAGTGGATTGTTCTATGAAAAAGTTATTTAGTATATCGGCTTTGTCTTTATTAGAATAATACATTGTGCCGTTTGACATTAAAGGAGGAATGTCATCACTGTTAATACCCTTTTTGTTGAAAAAAGAACGAACTAGTTTCCACCAATCCTTTCGGCCAAAGTTTAGTGGATCTGATGCCTTGTCATCAATCTCTTTATAAACTCAGCCTGTCGTTCTCTTTCTTTTGCTGTGACATAATTCCGAAATTGTCTAAAACTATGCCAGTCTTCCGGCAAATCCGTTTGTTTAGCCTTTGTGTGAATATTTTTACGCTTTGCTATTAAGAGTCGTATTTCATCAGTCATCCAAGGTACATCATTTGGGTAGACTGTAATAATTTTAGTTGGCATACACTGTTTAGCTAGACTCATGAAAGTATCAGTAAAGTGCTCAACGGTTTCGTCAACAGTTCTCATATTTAAAATGTATTGCCAGTCGACAAGTTGTAACAATCGACAAAAATTCGTCTCTGTTAAGTTTATTGTAATTAAATATATTTCTTTTGAAATTGCTATTGTTTTTAATTGCGTTTTTAAGGTGCAAACATGGAATACTGTGATCGCTAAGGACTGCGGGTAGGACTTGAATTGATTCAACTAAATCGGGGGTTTGGGTATGACCAGGTCTAGACAAGTTGATGTAGTGTCGGTGATTCGGGTTGGTTCAGTAACTAACTGGTGAAGACTGTGTAACTGAATGATTTCTGTTAGGTGTCGAGAGGGGTTGTTCAGGTAGTCTGTGTTAAAGTCACCCAGTACAAGAACGGTAGAGCTGTGGTGTTTACTTTCCTAAAACTGTCTCTCACAAAGATCCCAATAGCGTATCAGCGCATTGGGTGGACGATAAAAGGAACCTATTAGAATACTCTTCTGGTTTAATTTGGTTTCAAACCAAACGGCTTCTCTAATTCATGGACTTGGAGATCCGGGCGAGGCTTACAATATAACGAGTTTCGAACGTAAACGGCTACTCCTCCGTGGGGA
>JADBJO010027707.1:12500-21005 GCA_016801955.1 Conus betulinus
AACAATAATAATAATGATAACAGTAATAATAATTATGATAATAATAACTATAATAATGATAATAGTAACTAGAACAACAACGATGATGATGATGATGATGATGATGATGATGATGATGATGATGATGATGACGGTGATGATTTTACCGGGACTCAGATAGGGAAGATTCTATTTTGCCGTAAGGTAAAGAGGTCAGTATCTTTAATCAGAACAAATGTTTAGAAATTTCTGTGTAGCTTTTAGAAATATCAACATTCTCAACCTTCCAAGTTTCACAATTGTATAATGATATTGGCACCATCATATAGTGGAAACGTTCCAAACGGGTAGCAACAGGTCAGTTTTGGTTTCCAGCTGTCTGTAGAAAGGAGAACTTTGATTTCGGTAATTATTTTTGCTGTGAAATATGCACCTGTGTAACTACAACCAGCACCTAATCGTTAACAAATTCTAATATCTGATTACAAAAAGTGATACATAGCATTACATTTTTCTCCTGTGAAAAATGACTACTTCAGATTTTTTATCTGGATGGACTTTAAATTTCCGTTTCTTACAGAATATTTGCAAGACATTGAGATCCTCTGCAAAGTAGATCTATTATTAGCCAACAAAACAGTGCCTTTTTTGTTTTAGGATATGTTTTTTTTCTTCATGAATCAAAGTAATCAGCTCACTAACACTGTAATTTGCACACAAAAAAAAATCTTGGTACTTATGGGATTTCTTGTTGTCCCACCTTTTGATCTTCTCAAAGGCCATATTATAGGTACAGCTTAGAGGGTTCATCTCATTATTAATCAACACTGTCTTTCTTAATTAAAAAAGACAAACAAAGAAGATACAACCGTGCATCAAAGCATCAATTTTGAATTCCTTTGCATACCCAATAAAAAAAATCTTCCGACATGTCTGTCTGTCTGTATGTTTAACTAACCCCTCTCTCTCTCTCTCTCTCTCTCTCTCTCTCTCTATATATATATATATATATATATATATATATATGTCTGTGTCTCTGTCTGCCTGTCTGTCTGTCCTGTCTGTCTGTCTGTCTGTCTCTCTCTCTCTCTCTCTCTCTCTCTCTCTCTCTCTATATATATATATATATATGTCTGCATGTCTATCTATATATCTGTCTATCCCACCAACTCTCTGTCTGTCTGTGTCGCAACATTATGGCACTGTGGATGGTGTAGTGCAGTGGCTCCGTTTATAGATGTCTAAGGGCCATTATATTTTTGCGACTATTTTGGTAAAATAGTTCTTTAGACACCAACCTCCATTCCCCCTCTCCTGTTTTTCTTACACAGAAGTAAGACAAAAGAGTGAGTAAGGAAAAAAAATTATTATTGAATGAAAAAGAATGTTTGTGATGATAATGATGACGGATTCAACAATACCAAACACAATACTCACTGTACGGGGACTAGACACCACGAACACAAACACATAATATCTACGCCTACTACTTAGCCACCGGCGTTCTCTTCTATCCAACCTGCAGATTCCGAGGACCGATAAGCGTCACAAGGCTCACGACGCCACAGACGATGACAGCAATGTCCACAAGCGCCGAAACAATGGCACGCAGATCCTTAAGACAACGGCACGACAGAAAACACAAACCGTCCCAAAACAATGTCCCCATCGCAGAGCCCGAAGACACAGCACAAACAAACCCTGAAGAACTCAAACCACAACACTGACAGCCTAGCACAAATCCAGAACAGAACAGACACCGACACAAGGAACTAAGCGTGGATAAAACAGTCTCGCACCACAAGAAAACCCGGCCAGCCTCACTCGTCAGAAGCACACGACGACGACTCGACGCAGGACGCGAAGAGGACCCGTTGCACGATGCTCAAAATCAAACTATGTGTGCTACAGCCGAGACGTTACAACTTGATGTGAATCCACGAATACAGCAGGAAAAACAGGCTTCTACTCTGTGTCAGCGTAGTGATGTCGTAGACTAAACTCACATACAATCGTATGGCTTCAACAAAAGCAAATCCATTAAAAAACTGAAATGACACGAAAACTCTGTGGCTAATGTATTTTTTTTGCTTGGGTTTGACATCCGTCGGTTTAAGATACTTCGTAGACGTGAGAATAAAGAAGATGAAGAGGATGATCAATCAGGAAAATACATACATCATAATAGTAGCAAGTGCAAAAGGCAAAAGCTAAAGCCCAAACATCCTGCGATGTCCCAAAAGAATATTTGTAACAGCGTTGAAAACAACGTCTTTGCTCCCAGAAACTATTATGGAGGACTGTCACGTATCACTACGTAGTGTTATTTCATCCCCCCCCCCCCCCCGTAACCTAACGACTATAACAGAGACTTTAGCGGGGCATGGCGGTCTATAAAACAATAAAGTAGCATTATTTGAAATAGTCAATTATATTTGATATGATGGTAAGAACATGGCATTGCGTCCCGGAGAGAAAATAGATACGACTTATTTTGTAGCGCGGAGAGGGCACAGACAAACTAACCAAGTTACGTAATATTCTGAAACAAAATGACGTCTTCAAAACATGCACGTCATAAGTTTGTGACAGTCTGTCTGTCTGTCTCTGTCTGTCCAACTAGCTAACGATCTGGCTAGCTATCCAGGATGATCCTACAGACTCTTTCTTTTCAGACACAGTTTTGGATATCAACAATCACATCAACAAGCCTCACCTCCATTTTCTTTCTGGTGGGGGTTCCAGGCAACATCCTCAGTGCCGCTGTGTTCTACAGACAGGGGCTGAGGGAGAGGGTCAACTTCTGTGTCTTCTGTCTGGCCGTTGTGGACCTTGTGGTCATCTCCGTCAATTTCCTTGTACTGGCAGAGGTCAACTACCGCTTCTTTGTCGGCTCATCCAATGTCATCATCAGATATTTTTTGGGTCAGATTCCCCCCATGTCTGTCTGTCTGTCTGTCTGTCTGTCCATCCCGTCTATCTGTTTTCTCTCTGTCTGTCTGTCTGTTAGCATATGTGAGTGCATGTGTGAGCACGTGCATCCGAGTGTGTGTGTGTGTGTGTGTGTGTGTGTGTGTGTGTGTGTGTGTGTGTGTGTGTGTACGTGCGCGCGCGCGCGCGTGTGTGTGTGTGTGTGTGTGTGTGTGTGTGCGCGCGCGCGTGTGTGCGTGTGTGTGTGCGTGCGTGTGTGTGTGTGTGTGTCAAAATTTGACTGTACATGTCATCAGGAAGTATAAGCATAACTCATTTGAATTGGCAGAATGATAAGTATGATCTCGACACCCACAGCCATTTTCACTTTGGAAATGTCACCAAATCATAATGACCGTCAACCTATAACATTTTCAACAAAATTTCCAATGAAAATTTTCTTTGAAATTTTGACCACTAACAATTGCTTTGGACACTGATGAAAGACAAGTTCAATGACATGTACAAACAATTTGACATGTATCAAAAAAGTGACCTAAAAGTCTGACATTTAATGCTGTTTCTTATGACTAAAATTATACGAGTTTACGGTCAAAGATGCAGTGAAGCAGCATGAAAGGTGTAATTAAAAAAGATTTGTTTGCTTTAACGATGACAGAATCCTCAAACCAATGCATTCTTTATTATCGCCAAGTCGTCAAAAGTAACACTTTTCTTTGGGAAATTCGAGTTTTGTGCAACCAACACATAAAGCATCATGTTTGTTAGGTCAGAGTATTACGTGACATGAGTGTAAACCTACTTATGGCGAACATTTTTTTTTAAATAGAAAGATAAAAAGTTGCTGAAAAACTAAAAACATTATGCAAACAGTATAAAATGTAGGGGACAGTCTTTGAGCCTATGCTTGAGGATCCTTTTAAGGATGCAAGGGAGATAAAAAATATGGAACAGTCTGAGTGGTCAGCTCTGCTGTTCAATACCCCAAGCATTATCAGCGGTTAAGAATTGTATAGAACAACCTTTACTTGGATCTCCTAAGAGATGCAATCGCCCACTGATTGACCAGACACTATAATGCTGAACAATTAAGTAGTGGGGGGAAAAACAAGTGTAGGTTAACATTCTTCCAACATTATAGTAATGACTTGGCAAAGATTTGATTTTTTTTTTAATTGAAGAAAAGTTATGTTATAAAAATGAAAACCCTTCACTAGCTGCATGAGGGAACCATCGCAATCCCTCTGGAAAGCAGATCTATATGTATCGCCTGCTCCTAGGCCTTTCGTCTGCTGGATCGGAACTCATCAGGGAGACAAGGCTCATGGCGAACATTTTTAAATGAGTAAAAATTCTGGTATAAACTGTTTATCTAAAAGAACACACGGGCAGCCCAGTGCGTAACCGGCAGTAACTGTGGCGTTGACAGAAGTCAAGATTGATGAAAAAATACGACAGCGCACCAACGAAATAGCTGGTCACTATATTCTTTAACATAAGAATTTAGTATTTCGTCTGCTACTGCCAGTTCTAACTGCCACGTGGAAGTTCTGCGCTTGTCAAATATTGCTCTTTGATTTGTCTTCTACATGCCACTCTCCTTCCTCGTCAGCTCTGTGGCCTTCATTCTGCTGTTGCATGTATCATTACCTGTGAGTCAAACTGGCAAATTTCTGTCTTTTTTTTGTGTTGTCCCTCTTTATATTTTCCAATTTTGTACTGTTGGATGCTGTAGAGAGTTAATGAGTGATCTTTTTTTTCTTCTTTTCCTGCACTAACCTTTTGATCTGACAAATGCAAATGGACCACTCCCGCACAAACGGACTCAACTTGATCTTGAAATGTAATCTATATATCCACCCCCCCCCCCCCCACGCCCCCCAGATTCAACAAAGATAAACAGTGCTTTCATGACTTCTCAATAGATTCTCTACAAAGGAAGACACAACAGACTGGATTAATCCGGAAGTCGTCATAATGATGGGCTGTAGAATTTCTCCAACAGGACTCGTGCTGGCAATGGTGGCCGTGTTGAAGACAGCTAAGAGCAGTACGAGTCTAGCACAGGCCTCGTAAATGGGTACCACTCTCTACCCCACCCCCATCTTTCTAAAAGCCATTATGGATGACACAACACAGTCCATTCACGAAGGAAGATGAAGCGCACAGTGTGTACTTTAGCAGTCAGCCATATATTTGCCCCCTACAGAATGAATTTGTGACTAAAGATTTTTCGAAGCCTGCAGAAAGTGAAAGCACCTAATTCATGGCGCCTGCAGTTTATGCCGATTCTACTGCTCCTTTGGCCTTTGCTAATCTAAGAAAATAAAAACAAACATAGTGGATTCGATGGAGGCCCAAACAACTAGTACACAAGGGCTGGCTTGGTGTGCCACCTGATTTCACGGCTGTGCTTCATTGTCGTCAAGCAAAGCTGAAGGTATCCCTCAGATTCTATGAGTGCAGAGTGTGTGAAAAGCAAAGCTATGAAAGATTTTTTGTTGGCTTAGGAGACTAGTTTGTGAAACCAATCCAGTTAAAGCTGAAAACTGACAGAAAAGTACTACATTTACGGAGAAATATGCCACTTTGGTTGGTCGTTTGAAAAAATCTGGCTTACAAGCCAGTCTTCACCACGAAGTTGCGTCTACATATGACTTCATGAGTCAGATCTCGGTTCCTGGGAAAGGGAAACAGCGTCTCCTTCAGCCTAGCATCCGTCTTCAGCTGACTTGGTTGACCATCAGGCGTGCGAGAGGCAGGTTCGAATACAGCTGGCAATAAAATAATGCTGTAGCATACCCACATCCAGGAGTCCATTACTTGGAAGCAGCTTTGCCTCTCCAGGGAGCAAGACAGTAACGCCAGAAGCACTTACATGACAGGAGCTTCTCCGAAGACCCGTTGTGCGGCTCATTCTAGACGTTCTTCTTATTGACCCCTCTTATCATAAAAGCTTCAGCTTAGGGTTCTGTTGGTTCAAAACGAAAGAAAGAACAACAATATTTTCTCATTCGTATCTCTCTCCAAAAATATATAATTTGAGTTCTGTATTCACAACATGCTGCCATTCCTTTTTTTTTTTTTTGTCATTGTTCTTTCAAAGATTTTGCTGCTGCATTGTACTGTCTCGTATGTAGTGCACTCGCCTTTTCACGCTCTTTTTTGTATCCTCTTTGTAACTACTACCTACACAAATTTCTTAGATATGGACCCCTTTAATTTAAACAAATATTCTTAGATATGGACCCTTTGATTTAAACAAAAATTCTCTGATATGGACCCCTTTAATTTAAACAAAAAATTCTTAGATATGGACCCCTTTAATTCAAACAGAAATTTTATTTATTTATTTATTTTTTGCTGTCCCACCTCTGCGCCACCTCCGAGACAGTGCACCCATGCCGCTTATTCCGACATTCCGTCCACAGCCACAGTCCGGTCGGCCCTGCCGCAGCCCCGCCACCGGCAATGCACAGGGAGCAGTCAATGTCAAGTCGTCAACAGGCAACTCACCAGAGGAGACACTGCACTGCTGGCGAGTCACTACGCTGGAGTTCAGTGGCGCCTGTTCTGATATAACATACACAGGAAACCACCTACTAAGCTCCCTACTGATGACAATAATTGCTTATCGCGGAGCCGGCGTGAGTGAGCTCTCCCTCCGGAGGGCGCCACCACGTCCGTCCAACGACAGCCCCCATGGACTCGCCGATAACGGTGACCCTGACGGAACCAAACCAGGCCACAGACGTGGAGAGGACATCGAAATTGAGGTCACCATGAGAGGAGGGCATGAAGGGCCACAGAATTTGAGACAATCTTTTTTTTTATGCTGATCGACGAGAATGAGGATGATTAAGTTGATGCTACGGATGTCCATTTTGGTCTGAGACTACATGACAGGGCTGTTCTCTACGCTTCCTTTCATAATATATCCCAGCATCAACCAGGCCCGAGAGACACATGGACCTGCAGTGATGGCCAGGAAATTTGAGGAACACTCTCAGAACGGATCCATTAAATGGATGAAACTCGACTGTGTGGTCCCAGTCTTCCCAACTGAGTCCGCAGCAAACTCAACTCTGTGTAGGAGCCAGTCGGGGCAGAAAAACCCATATGAGTCTGATGGGATTCGAACCCACGACCTCCCAGCCAGGAGTCCGCGACGCTAACCACTTTGCCACGGTGGCTAGTTAAACAGAAATTCTTAGGGTCCACACGGACGGGGCGTGCTGACTTTCGTTTGTTATTTAAACATTGTAGACTGCATTTGTGAATCAGGTCTGTAACACATTATTTTTATGCACATATTGCTTCAGGGTTCATTGGGTTCACCTGGGTCAGCATGTTTTCTGAACACCGTGATAGCGGCTGAACGTTGTTGTTTCTGTGTGGTCAGTCCACTGCGTGCACAGCGCATGCTCAGCACGCGCACCCTGGCTGTCGTCATCATCCCCGTTTCCGTCATCATTCTGACTGGCATGCTGGTCATTGTTGGTCCCATGCACACTGAGGCCTGCGTCAAGGACCCCCAGACAACAAGACGTCATACATCGTTTACGTCACTGAGTACGTTGATATCGGCTTTTCTCTCATTTTTGTTTGTTGATATTAAAAAAATATGTTTTTTGCTGTCTTTCTTTTTTCTTTCATTGTTTAATTCCACTTTGTTGTTGTATCTTTTAAATCTAAAAAAATCTGATCAGCTCTGTATATAAATGTAATGAATATCAGGTAAAAAAAAACGGTAAAGAGAAAGAATTCTGATTATACTTCTAGTGTGTTTTGGTTAGATACACCATTTTGTTTGCATATACACAGAGAGAGAGAGAGAGAGAGAGAGAGAGAGAGAGAGAGAGAGAGAGAGAGAGAGAGAGAGAGAGAGAGAATTTAATCCCGTTTACCATTTTCCATCCAACAGATATTACATGAAAAACAAGGAAGTCTTGGACATCATTGACATCTTTGTCTACTCAACAGCCTTGCCTTCTTATTTTCTTCGTCGTCAGCGTCGTCACCACCATCATCACTGCCACCAAATTGCGGTCAGCAGTCAAATGGAGACAGCAACCTCCTCTGCCACCGGAAGCTCAGAAAGCATGATGGCAGTGACCCGGATGTTGGTCGGGACCTCAGTGTTGTTCATAGTGTGCTTAACTCCCCTTCTTATGGTGCAGGTGACCATGTTCATGGTTTCCAGAGCTGCAGTTTGGTGGTCACTATCACAATTTCACGACAGCTCTTTGGGGGGGTCGTTCTTTTATTCCTGTGTGGGAACTCATCGCTCAATTTCTTCATCTACTATAAAAATGGGGTCTCGTTTTCGCCAGATTCTGAAGCAGATCCTGTCATGTGTAAAAGACAAGCATTAGTGAAGTCTTTCTCCTACAATATGGTGGACTCTAATAACTCAGGGCATATCAAAAGGCAGGTTCTTCCCTTATTTGGATACAACTGTTAAACATTAAAGTGAGAAGATCAACTTTGCAATTGCTGTGTTGCCTAAACACGCGTATACACTGGGCTCACATACATATTACACGTATGTCTACATACACATACTGGGCATTCAGGAACAGGCTCACATAAGCC
>JADBJO010027708.1:0-5000 GCA_016801955.1 Conus betulinus
TTCTCTCTCTCACTTGGCACTCGGCCAGCATGACAATCAAATATCAACTGGGATTTGGTTTGCTTGTTTGTTTAAGCACTTCACATGACGTTAGCATGTCCCCCCACCCTCCCCCCTCCTCTCCTTTCCCCGGTCCTCCTACGTCCTCCAGATCTTATTCTCACTTCTTTTTTAGCATGCATGGACCCGTTGGGCAAACTCTACCACAAAATAACAAAGGCGCGAGCGTCTCTAAATTGTCGGTGGCAAGCGCTGTAAACTGAATATTGTCTTGTAGAGGCGGAACATCAGGCGTCCCTCCCCCCTCCCCCCCCCCCCCCCCCCCCCCCCCCCCCCCCCCACCACCCCCCCCCCCCCCCCCCCCCCCCCCACCCCCCGCATCCACAAACAAACATTTAAAAGGTAATATAAGAGTTTACATAGCGCAGAACAAGACGATGAGTGCGAGCGCGGACCTTTTCACATGCATATCTGACAGGCATATCCAAAAAAATGCATGACATACACAAACATTCTTCTTTAATAGTCCAAAATAAGCAAAGCAACTATGTCAACCAAAGATACATCATGAAATCCGTACATTGATCGCTCGTGAATACATAATTAAAGATCATGCTTCCTTTTTCTTCTTTTTTTTTTTTTCTTTCTGCGTACGCAGGCTGATACTCCTGCGGAAAATGCCTGTATAGGCAGGGTAGTGGGGTTTTGTGTATGACCGTTTTTATCCCGCCTTTAAGGCAGCCATACTCCATCTTCGGGGAAGGTACATGCTATATGTAACGTGTCAATCCATACCAACGGCTAAACTGGCCTTCTCTTCCGAAAGTTGGTGATGGGATTTTACGTGTGCGCAAGATGTTGTGCGTGCGTTCACACAGGGAATCTCGGTTTATAGTCTCATTCGCCGCAGGAATGTGTGGGGAAATGGAGTCAGACCTAATGTTAACTACCGAGGGAAAAAATCCCCTGTATCGAAATTCGAACCCGGAAACCCCAGGATCACGAGTTCGGCGCTCTATCTACTGGAGCTATTCCGGCCCTATGCCTCCTTCTAAGGACTATGGCTGCACGGCTCTCTATGTCCTCATGGTCCGGGATGACTCTCCGAGTCTACCTGACACGCTGCCCATGACTACTATCCTCTCAATACATTTCGTCTACCGTTGTACTGACTTCGCAAGTCCTTGCTCTTGACCACCTGACCAGTGGCTGCTTCCACTCCGACCAGAGCAGGATATGGTGTTAGGGTGAAGGGGTGGTGAGGGTGGTGGGAAGGACTGGGGGGTAGAGAGGCGAGGAGAGGCGAGGAGAGGGGAGGGGTAAGGGGAGGGGTAAGGGGTGAGGGGTGGGGAGACATTGAGGGGCGGAACGGGGAGGAACGATGGGGTGAGGCGGGGATGCTGGGAGGTGGGGGGGGGGGGGGACATGGTGGCGTCATCATGTTTTGCTTCGTCATCACACACACACACACACACACACACACACACACACTCTCTCTCTCTCTCTCTCTCTCTCTCTTCCTTATACAGCACGCGTGCGCGCGCGCGCACACACACACACACACACACCACACACACACGCACGCACGCGCACGCAGGCACGCGCACACACCACACGCACGCACACAAACTCTCCTCTCTCTCTCTCTCACACACACCACACCACACACACACACACACACACACACACACACACACACACACACACACTGGTATGTAAATCTACGGGATGAAGGTATAGCTGGGGAAAGGAGTTACACACCAAGTCCACTGAAGCAGAGCCTGGTTTTGTACCAGGCACATCTCTCACGGTAGGTATCCGTGTTGTTTGTGTTTGATTCCTAACAATGTTGACTCTACTGCCGATCTCCGTTTGACACACACACTCTACCCAGCCACCCACTGCGCTCAGTCTCCAGTTTGTTGACCCCCTCACGGCCACTGGAGAACCCACACTGTGTGCGCTCTCTCTCTCTCTCCTCTCTCTCTCTCTCTCTCTGTCTGTCTGTCTCTCTCTATATGTCTCTCTCTCTCTCTCTCTCTCTCTCTCTCTCTCTCTCACACACACACACACACACACACACACACACACACACGCACACGCACACGCACACAGAATCTCTATCACACATACAAATGCGCACACTCACCCACACCACCCACACGCACGCACGCACACAGAATCTCTAGCTCTCTCACACACATACAAACGCGCACACTCACCCCACACCCACCCACACGCACGCACGCACACAGAATCTCTATCACACATACAAACGCGCACACACTCACCCACACCCACCCACACGCACGCACGCACGCACGTTACGCACGCACACACACACACACACACCACACACACACATGCGCGCGCGCGCGTGTTCTCTCTCTTTCCATCCGTCCGTTCGTCCGTCCATCCGCTCTCTGTCTGTCTGTCTCCCCCCACCCCCCCCCCCAACCTCTCTCTCTCTCTCTCTCTCTCTCTCTCTCTCTCTCTCTCTCTCTCTCCTCCCTCTCTCTGTCTCTCTCTCATTCAGTCTACACTCATTTGTATCCTGTCATTTCTCTCTCCTAGCGATGCTACATCTCTTCTTGACACCAGCCCCTCCCCCCCCCCCCTCTTCTCCCACTACGCTCTACGCACTATCCGCCCGCTACCCCCCACCTCCCCATTCCTCTATCTACCGTCCCCCTCCCAGTGTTTCACCCCCCACCCCATCCCACCACTAAAGCGATCTATATATTCATCTCCCCCATACTTATCATCTAGTGTGCGTATCGACCTTTCGATCACTTATCTCCCTTCCACCACCGTCCTTGACTTCTTTCCGATGTTGATAACACAATTACTCGTGTACCGCCGACGGTGGACTATAGCTCAAACACACTTTGTCAGTTTCAAAACTTTGTTTCTGTACGTTACTGACTTTTCCTTTGGAACTCCTGAATAGCACCTCTCTCTCTCTCTCTCTCTCTCTCTCTCTCTCTCTCTCTCTCTCTCTCTCTCTCTCTCTCTTAAATCTTGTTCATTTTTATTCACTCTACACTGTGTTCTAATTCTTCGATGCAAACAAGATCGAGTTTATATCTTTAAGAGGTAGAGGTCGGAAAGGACATCTTGTATATATTATACTATTCTTACCCTCCGCCCGCCCCCAACCCCCTCCCCCTTCACTCACCCAACCCCTCCTCCCTCCCCACACATCATAAGCAGAGCTATCTTCTGATTTGTGATCTACACTTTGTGTCGCCATTTTGATTCTACTTCAGCCATTCAGATCATATCTCTGTTAGGTAACATACCAAAAAATCTTTCCTCTTTTCTTTGGACCGAGAAAAAAAAAAAAATCATCATGATATATATCAAACCACAGTACCTGTGCGCCACCTAGATCTACAATGCGTTTTTTCATGAAGTAGACGCTGCAACTAAATGGATGAACCTGCGTCTTGGTTAGCTCGTTAGCGGTGTTTCTCTGTCTTCTGCTCCCCCCCCCCCCCCCCCCCCCCCCCCCCCCCCCCCAACTACACCGGAAGTCACTTCCGGGCCTTTCTA
The DNA here is from genome assembly GCA_016801955.1 of Conus betulinus. Lineage (NCBI taxonomy): Eukaryota > Metazoa > Mollusca > Gastropoda > Neogastropoda > Conidae > Conus > Conus betulinus. Next base: position 3,556 of record JADBJO010027708.1, read on the forward strand.
CAGGTCAGGTCTTTGTCCTCTTGTCGAAGGATCTTTTGAAACTTCTTCTACATGTCTTTGCAGGTGACATCTCTAGTCTCTATCAACAAAAAAAAATAAATAAAAATAAAAAATAAAAATGGTAGGGGAGGAGGAGAGGGGGATGTTGGGGGGGGGGGGGGGGGGATAATACAGCCCTTCCTTTACAGCCCTTTCCCCCTCTCTCCTCGTCACCCCTCTTCTCCTCTCCTCCCGTCCTGCTCCCCCCCCCCCCCCCCCCTTTTTTTTTTTCCCCCGTCATCATTACAAAACCTGCATGCCCATCCCATGTTCTCGTCGTACAATCCCCTCCCTGTTTGGGGTTTTTTTTTAGCCAGCTCTTCAGCAAGTCCGTTATCGTGTGAAAATCAATCTTTTGGGGGGATTTTGTGTGTGTGTGTGTGTGTGTGTGTGTGTGTGTGTGTGTGTGTTTTTCTTTAGAGCTGCTGACTACATGTTAAAGAATGTCCAAGGGAAAACGCTGAGAGACTGACAAGACAGACAGACAAAAGCTAAAGAGATAGAGAGACAGAGAGACAGATATACAAATAATACAGAGAGAGAGACACACTCAGACAGACAGACAGACAGACATACACACACACACACACACACACAGAACACACACACACACACACACACACACACACACACACACACACACACACACACACACACACACACACACACACACACACACACACACACACACACACACACACACACACACACACACACACACACACACACAAAGCACACAGAGCCAGAGAGAGAGAGACAGACAGACAGACGGACAGACGGACAGACAGACAGACAGACAGACAGGACAGGCAGCAGGCACCAGACATTTATAATGAGCGCGATCATTGCTATTATTTTCCGCATCCTTTTAAGAAGTGTCAGATATCTCTCTCTCTCTCTCTCTCTCTCTCTCTCTCTCTCACTCTCTCTCTCTCTCTCTCTCTCTCTCTCTCACACACACACACACACACACACACACACATACACATGCACACACACACACACGACACATTCTCTCTCTCTCTCTCACACACACACACACACACACACACACACACACACACACACACACACACACACGACAGACTCGGTCCCCCAGGCACACCCAACACCACCACAACCAATCCTGTCACAATCCACTCACATCTCTCGGCTCCATCTGCTCCCGGATCTGAGCGCCCCCGACCGTGTGCCGGCGAGGACCCAGTCGCCTCCCTTGGCTGTCGGTGTCGGGGGAAGTGGCCTCCCCGTCCGATTCGCTCATACGGACAGTGGGTGGCCTCCCTTGCCTCACGGCCTTGCGGCGCAGGCTTCCCGAGAGACTGTCCACGTCGGAACTGAGGTCCGAAGACCCATCGTCCACATGCCGGGGTGGGGAGCGGGAGGGAGGGGAGCAACTGGAGGCC
>JADBJO010027708.1:15000-17500 GCA_016801955.1 Conus betulinus
CAGTCAGTAGAGGAAGGGGGGGGGTGGGGGGGGGGGGGGGGGGGCAAGAGGCAGGCTAACGGTTCCTCCTGTCATTACAATAATGACTTGGCAAAGATTAAGACAAATGAACATGAAGTGGATTTCAAAAGGACAGAGAAAGTGAACTAGAAATCTGACTGCCCACAACTTCACACCTTCTGTTTCCCATCCCTGTTTTTCTTTATTGTCACGTGCTGATACACATGTCCGGCTTTTGCCAGTTTTTTTTCGCCCAATTCTGTCAAGTTCCTTGCTGTTGGTCGAGAAAGCCGTCTGTATTCATCTGCTGTCCAATGATTGCGCGTGGTACACAGTGAACGCACAGATCCCGTCGGTCGTCTGGTGAAGAAAACTGATCATTACTGTCTTGTTTTTTTTGGTCTGTGTTTTTTTTTGTTTGTTTTTCTTCCATGTTCCCCTTTTTTTGAACTTTCTTCTTCATGTTCCCCTTTCCTTCTTATTCCCTTTTCTTCTTCTTCTTCTTTCTTCTTCTTCTTCAGTATTCCTCCCCCGACGATGCTAAAAGAACAGTTCGGCGTCGTGGGAAGAGTCTGTCTGCCTTCTGCCTGAGGGACATCGCCGGTCCCCACAGTCAAGGGTCAAGTCAAGTCAAGTCAAGGGTGAGGCTGACGTCCTATCGGCCGGAGGCCCTTAAGGACAAGGTAAACTTGCAGACTGAAGCCCGCATTTCTTGTGGCAGTAGTCGCCGCTGGCAGCAGTGTTGTCTGGTTCCGGATGGGGGCTGTCGTCTGTCGCTCTCTCAGCTCTGGTTCCGTGTGAACTCCGGGTCACTTCGTGATGCTGGTCGGCCGACGGTTGGCGTCGGTTTTCTTCGCCTCTCCTCCTCCTCCTCCCCCCCTCCCCCCCTCTCCTCAAAAGGCCTGTCTTCAGGGCCACCAGGTAGCCTTCTTCGTGCTCGGGTGGCAATAGTCCTGTGCCGCGTGAGTCCCGCCTCAAAGAGGGAGCAGGCAGGACGAAAGACACAGGAGCGCTGCACGAGTCCCTTCTATGGTCCACGCAGACAACGGCAGAGAGAGAGAGAGAGAGAGAGAGAGAGAGAGAGAGAGAGAAGAGAGAGAGAGAGAAACGAGAGAGAGAGAGAGAGAGAGAGAGAGAGAGAGAGAAGAGAGAGAGAGAGAGAGAGAGAGAGCAAGTTTTTTCAGAGCAAGAGTTTCAGCCCTATCCCGAGAGGGGTACCCCGCCAAGCCCAACCCCTAAAAAACAGCACAGTATCCGAGGCCATGGTAATCGCAGTCAGGCAGCGCTCCATCGCCGAGCGCCCCACAGCTCTAGGAGCAACCGTCCCCCGGCGACACAGACTACAACAGATTACAACCGCGCCGTCACCCATGCGGCTGGAAGGTTCGCTGCGCCGCCTGACACTGACCTCTCACACCAGTGTCCCCTCAAAGGAGATCTGCCACCGCCGCTCCCTTGGCGTCCGCTGCTATGCCACACTCGCAAGGAACTGACGTCCCCGTCGTTTATTCTCAAGCTTTCATCTGGACTCCGTCTCCACAGCTAATCGTCAAACTTTTTACCTGAACTCCGTCTCCATAGCTAATCCTCAAACTTTTAGCTGAACTCCGTGCCCATTACATAGCTTATTTCCCAAGCTTTCATCGGAACTCTACGCAAGCCTCGCTGAAGCGAAACATGTCCCAGTCGCTGGTTCTCTCCCTTGTCGCCTGCTCTTTGATGGCTCAGTCATTCTCGGCAACAGTCTTTCTAGAGAGATGGACTCTTGGTCCCCCGTCTCTTGCTAGTCCGTCGCCCGTGGTTCCGTGTCGCCTGTCCTGTGTAACAGTCGTTAAGTTAAGAGACAGTGCAAAATGTTGGCTACAGAGCGTTCACTGAAGTGATTCCTTAGCGGATGTAGTATTGAATTCGGCTTTTATCCCACCCCACCCCCCCCCTCCTCTCTCTCCCTCTCTCTCTCTGTCTCTTTCTCTCTCTCCCTCCTCTAATCCCCCCCCCCCCCCCCCCGCCCCGCCCTCCATATCCCTCTCCCTTCTGTCTGTGTTCACTTTGTACATTAGGTTTGTTGCATTTGGCATTATATATTTCAGAATTTGTATCTTTTTCTTTCTTTCTTCTTTTTTTTTTTTTTTTGGCCCCGGAAGGCTGGATGTAAAAAAAGCAGTTATGCTTACTCCACTACCCTCTGAAAATAAAATTCGTTCATTCGTTCGTTCTCTGTCTGTCTCTGTCTCTCTCTGTCTCTCTCTCTCTCTCTCTCTCTCTCTCTCTCTCTCTCACACACACACACACACACACACACACACACACACACACACCATGACTCATTCGAACCAAGTCAGTGAGTCAGTCCGTCCTGTATGTCCTCCTTTTCGTGTTGTTTTCTCCCCTTATCCTTCTCTTCCTCTTCCCCCCCCCCCCCCCCCCCCCCCCTTTTCCCCCCCCCCCCCCCCCCCTCTCTCCTTCCTTCTCGTCGTCTACATGTTGTTCCGTGTCCCTC
>JADBJO010027709.1:0-21002 GCA_016801955.1 Conus betulinus
ACCAGGGCCCTATGGGGTCTGTTTTTTAAGGGGGTGCTTTTGCCATGAACTCTTGCTTATTATCCGTCCACACCCATCCCTGAAATCCTCTTTCACTCCACGTACTATTCTCTCCCCCACCCCTTCCCAGCTCTCACTCTCTCTCATTTTCCCTCTCTATCCATCTCTCTCTCTCTCTCTCTCTGTCTCTCTCTCTCTCTCACACACACACACACACACACACACACACACACACACACACATATACTTAACACACAGCTTGTCCCCCCCCCACTCTCTCTCTCTCTCTCTCTCTCTCTCTCTCACACACACACACACACACACACACACACACACACACACACACACACACACACATATACTTAACACACATCTTGTCCCCCACCCACATCTCTCTCTCTCTCTCTCTCTCTCTCTCTCTCTCTCTCTCTCTCACCATTTTTCTCTCTCTTTGTCTCTCTGTGTTTCCCACCCACTATCTCTGCCTGCCTCTGTCTGTCTGTCTGTCTGTCTGTCTGTCTGTCTGTCTGTCTGTCTGTCTGTCTCTTTCTCTCTGTCTGTCTGTCTGTCTCTCTCTCTCTCTCTCTCTCTCTCTCTCTCTCTCTCTCTCCCTCTCTCTCTCTCTCTCTCTCTCTCTCTCTCATGCTCATACACATGACAGCGATGCAGACGCACACACGCAGGCGAACAAACAGGACACTATCCTTTTGCGAGAGGGATGCGTTCATGCGGTTGCTATCAAATGTTGCCAAACAGTATCTTTCCTCTCTGCGTCTGTAGGTTAGAGTTGAACACAAAATAGCCATTAACATCTGACCTCGCATCATGGGAATCTCTGTCTCTGTCTCTCTCTGTCTCTGTCTGTCTGTCTCTGTTTCTGTCTCTGTCTCTGTCTGTCTGTCTGTCTGTCTGTCTCTCTCTCTCTCTCTCTCTCTCTCTCTCTCTCTCTCTCTCTCTGGATACTCTTATCGATTGTGCTTTATGTTATAGTCAGTTGGTGCCGTAGTCTGAAATGTAATTCACACCTTGTCTCATCACCGCGCTCAGTGTCTGTATCTTAATTGGGTTTCGAATAACAACGTACATTCTCGGTATCGCAACATGAATTTGGAAGTTGATAATAACATTTATCTCAGTCTCTCCCCCCCCCCCCCTCTCTCTCTCTCTCTCTCTCTCTCTCTGTCTCTGTCTCTCTCTCTCTCTCTCTCTCTCTCTCTCTCTCTCTCTCTCACTCTCTGTCTCTCTCTCAGCTTCAACGTCGGTCAAACATGAATGTGGCATTAGATAGTAACATCCTTTGAGGATATTCCAACATGAGTTTGGCAGTGGATAATAATATTCCTATTGCTATTCCAACATGAGTTTGCTAGTAGATAATTTACATTCTTTATGGATATTCCAATAAGGGTGTGGCACTAGATAACAGTTTCCTTTACGGGTATTCCAACATGAGTGTGGCAATAGATAACAACATCCTTTACGGGTATTCCAACATGAGTGTGGCAATAGATAACAACATCCTTTACGGGTATTCCAACATGGGTGTGGCAGCAGATAATAACATTCTCAAGACAGCTGGCAGTAAGCAAACTCCTGAGCAGACATCGCAACATCAGTGTGACGGTGATACAGAGCAAAGTGCAACATTAGTGTGACAGTGATACAGAGCAAAGTGCAACATTATTGTGACAGTGATACAGAGCAAAGTGCAACATTAGTGTGACAGTGATACAGGGCAAAGTACAACATCAGTGTGACAGTTATGCAGAGCAAAGTGCAGCACCAGTGTGTGACGGTGATACAGAGTACAGTGCAACATTAGTGTGACAGTGATACAGAGCAAAGTGCAACATCAGTGTGACAGTGATACAGGGCAAAGTACAACATTAGTGTGACAGTGATACAGAGCAAAGTGCAACATTATTGTGACAGTGATACAGGGCAAAGTACAACATCAGTGTGACAGTTATGCAGAGCAAAGTGCAGCACCAGTGTGATGGTGATACAGAGCAAAGTGCAACACCAGTGTGACGGTGATACAGAGCAAAGTGCAACATCAGTGTGACAGTGATACAGAGCAAAGTGCAACATTAGTGTGACAGTTATGCAGAGCAAAGTGCAACACCAGTGTGACGGTGATACAGAGTACAGTGCAACATTAGTGTGACGGTGATACAGAGCAAAGTGCAACATTAGTGTGATGGTGAAACAGAGTAATGTGCAACATTTGTGTGACGGTGATACAGAGTACAGTGCAACATTAGTGTGACGGTGATACAGAATGGAACATTAGTGTGACGGTGATACAGAGCACAATGCAACATTAGTGTGATGGTGATACAGAGCAAAGTGCAACATTAGTGTGATGGTGAAACAGAGTAATGTGCAACATTTGTGTGACGGTGATACAGAAATAAGTGCACACACCAGTGTGACGGTGATACAGAGCAAAGTGCAACACCAGTGTGACGGTGATACAGAGCAAAGTGCAACACAAGTGTGACGGTGATACAGAGCAAAGTGCAACACCAGTGTGACGTGATACAGAAATAAGTGCAACATCAGTGTGACAGTTATGCAGAGCAAAGTGCAACATCAGTGTGACGGTGATACAGAGCAAAGTGCAACACCAGTGTGACGGTGATACAGAACAAAGTGCAACATTAGTGTGACAGTGATACAGAGCAAAGTGCAACACCAGTGTGACAGTGATACAGAGCAAAGTGCAACACCAGTGTGACGGTGATACAGAGTACAGTGCAACATTAGTGTGACAGTGATACATAGCACAGTGCAACATCGTGTGACAGTGATACAGAGCAAAGTGCAACATCAGTGTGACAGTGATACAGAGCAAAGTGCAACATTAGTGTGAATAAGAATATAGGTTTCTGGATTCTGGATTTGACATTAGAATAGTAGTTACAGACTCACACTGTTGTGGCAGCGAGGCCTGGTGGGACGACTGTTGTGTGGGGTGAACGGTTGTCAGGATTTGATTGTAGATGGGGGGAAGTTCAAAGCCTTGATCTCTGTCAGGCTGGGGCGTCTGGTCTAATTTCGATGGCTTCTTTAACTTTTTCTTTTTGTGAGGATGCGAGCTACTCGAGAGGGTTCGCATGCCCTGTATAGTGATGGGCTATTCCTTTGTATAGTAATGGGATAGCCCTCTGTATAGTAATGGGACAGCCCTCTGTATAGTGATGGGCTGGTCCTCTGTATAGTAATGGGCTGGTCCTCTGTATAGTAATGGGTTAGCCGTCTGCATAGTAGTGAGTTATCCCTCTGTATAGTGATGGGCTAGTCCTCTGTATAGTAATGGGATAGCCCTCTGTATAGTGATGGGTTAGTCCTCTGTATAGTAATGGGCTAGCCCTCTGTATAGTGATGGGCTAGTCCTCTGTATAGTAATGGGCTTGACCTCTGTATAGTAATGGGCTAGCCCTCTGTATAGTGATGGGCTAGTCCTCTGTATAGTAATGGGCTTGCCCTCTGTATAGTATGGGCAAGTCCTCTGTATAGTAATGGGATAGCCCTCTGTATAGTGATGGGATAGCCCTCTGTATAGTAGTGGGCTAGTCCTCTGTATAGTGGTGGGCTAGCCCTCTGTATAGTGATGGGATAACCCTCTGTATAGCGATGGGATAGCCCTCTGTGTAGTGATGGGGTAGCCATCTGTATAGTAGTGGGCTAGTCCTCTGTATAGTGGTGGGCTAGCCCTCTGTATAGTGATGGGATAGCCATCTGTATAGTAATGGGCTAGTCTTCTGTATAGTGATGGGCTAGCCCTCTGTATAGTGATGGGCTAGCCCTCTGTATAGTAATGGGATAGTCCTCTTCGACTTCTCTGGGATTCCCGAGTGGACCCTCCACCCCCTCTCTACCCCTCCACCCCCCTCCCACCCTCCCCTCCACCCCTCCCACCCCCCTCTCCACCCCTCCCCCCACCCCCACCCTTATCCACTTCCACTCTCTCCCACTTAATCCCCCTCCCCAGCCTTCCGTTGGGAAATGGGGTCAAAGAGGCCAGCAGTCAACTCCAGGTCTGGAGGACCGACGTAAGCGTGAGTGGGGGGCCACCAGTACTCTTACCTGTCTGTCTTTCTGTCTGTCTGTCTGTCTGTCTGTGTGCCTGCCTGCCTGTCTGTCTGTCTGTGTGCCTGTCTGTCCGCCTATTTATCTCTGTCGTCTACGCCTTGTGTGTTTGGTAGTGTGAAGAAAAGTATCTCTCCCTTCCCCCCCCCCCCCCTCTCTCTCTCTCTCTTCTTCTTCTTCTTCTCTTCTTCTTCTTCTTCTTCTCTCTCTCCTCTCTCTCTCTCTCTCTCTCTCTCTCTCTCTCTCTCTCTCTCTCTCTCTCTCTCTCTCTCTCTCTCTCTCTCTCTCTCTCTTCTTCTCTCTTCTTCTTCTTCTTTCTTCTTCTCTTCTTCTTCTTCTTGTGTGTTGGTTAGTATGAAGAGAAGGATATGACTCTCTCTCTCTCTCTCTCTCTCCTCTCTCTCTCTCTCTCATCTGTGTGTGTGTGTGTGTGTTTGTGTTGTGTGTGTGTGTGTGTGTCTGTCTGTGTGTTGTGGTTTGTACCTCTCTCTCCTCTCTCTCTCTCTCTCTCTCTCTCTCTCTCTCCTCTCTCTCCCCTCTCTCTCTCTGAATCTCCCTCTCTCTCTCTGAAAATTCCTTCCACCCTGCCCACACGGTGCTCAATACAAACTCAGCCCGGCTGACTGTGGCACCGATGTCTGGAACTCTTCTAGCGACGTGACAAAGCTGAAACCAACTGTAAAACAGGTGGAGGACATGCAGACCAACGTGGCAGTTGGATACAAGTTCATGTTTTAACGGAAAGCAATAATCACAGTTCCCAAAATCCTATATCAGGCGAAATGTGAACGCACCATCTAAAATCCCCCTCCGAAAAGAGAATCCCATACATACAATCTCCACCCCCCCCCCCCCCCACCCCACCTCTTTCACTGTTCCACCCGGCTCCCTCCTTGTGACAGAGAGACTTGTTGCGAATCAGGTTTATCTCCCTTGAACTGTCCGTGTCCAAAATGGCTCCCTGCTATCAGTGTAGAGGAATGCAGAATTTGGAATTAGAGACAGCGCACGCACACACACACACACACACACACACACACACACACACACACACACACACACACACACACACTATCACTTTCTCTAGCCCACAAGTGTGATCTACGCAAAACATACATTATTAAGAATGAAACTATTGATAGTCTAGGTCACGTGATCGGAATCGAGAGTTCACGCAGTCAGCACATCATCGCTGAGGAAGATGGCCGGATGGTGTCGAAAGCTGAGAGTGAGTAGTGCATTTTCTTTTTGCTGGAAGAGGTCTAACTTCAGGTAGCAATAAGAAACTATTGATGATAACTAAAACAAAACGATCGGTTCGTGATATAACTGTGTGCCTGTATGTGAGTTGCAGTTAAAATGAATGAATGAACACATAGGCCTAACAACGGATTAGATTGTCCGCAGTGTAACATTCGTACATTTCTCACTTAGTGAATTTCAGTAAGTCTCTCAGATTCTGGCGCGTTTTCAATGCAGAGTTCAAGGTCAGTTGCAGTAGAAGGGGAAGGTCGTTCAGCTCGTTGCTCCTGTCGCTGTCTAAGAACGTTCCGGTTCCGAGCGAAGAGTGTGCTGGGGAGCATGCTGGGTTTGTGAACGTGAGGTTCCGTTCGTCTGGTCTAAACCGCTGCACCTGAGATTAAAGGCATGTATGACAATGAACCTTCTAAGCTCTGTTAATTTCCCCCCATGTAATTAACACCCTCGTCCCTTTACAAATATTGCTCACACCACGTTTGGCTATCCATGAGACAAAGGCCTGCTTTTCTCACCAGCTATGGACGTAACTCTGTAACATGTGGATGAGATATATCTGTAACATGTGGATGAGATATATCTGTGGTATGTGGATGAGATATATCTGTGATATGTGGATGAGATCTATCTGTGATATGTGGATGAGATCTATCCGTGATATGGTGGATGAGATATATCTGTGATATGTGGATGAGATATATCTGTGATATGTGGATGATGAGATCTATCCGTGATATGTGGATGAGATATATCTGTGATATGTGGATGAGATCTATCCGTGATATGTGGATGAGATATGTCTGTGATATGTGGATGAGATATATCTGTGATATGTGGATGAGATATGTCTGTGATATGTGGACGAGATATGTCTGTGATATGTGGATGAGATATATCTGTGATATGTGGATGAGATATATCTGTGATTATATGGATAAGAGATATCTGTGATATCCGTCAAGTTCAACAGCACGTGTAACCTGATCTCTTTTTGCGGTCAATCACAACATTCTTTTCAAGCGTTGGATTATGATAATGTCTTCCGTGTTAAACGTTTGATTTGTTGGTGTGGATACTCCTATTTCAGTCAGGTGTGCATTCTTCATGACGTCAAGTTATGAAGGAAGTCGTAGTTCATTCACTAAGCTCCGAAAACACGTGCGTATAGCAGCCACCTCCACCCCCGTCCTTCAGCCCCTTTCTCCCTCGTCCCCCTGCCCCCCTTTTCCTCTTTTCCAACCTCCTCCTCTCCTTCCCACACCTCTGTCTCACTCTGTCTCTCTCTGTCTGTGTCTGTCCGTCTCTCTCTCTCTCTCTCTCTCTCTCTCTCTCTCTCTCTCTCTCTCTCTCTCTCTCTCTCTCTCTCCCTCCCTCTCTCTAAAATCAGTTGCTGAACTCATAGTAGAAGCAATGAAGACAGAAGCATGTACAAATAATAGTGTATTGAAAACAGTGCCTAAGCCTGGAACATACAAATGAAAACAGATGGAGGAGTTCAGTAACATAGTCATCGCCTGACTGAGTGAATGGTCAAATTAATCTCTCTCTCTCTCTCTCTCTCTCTCTCTCTCTCTCTCTATATATATATATATATATATATATATATATATATATATATATATATATATATATATATATATATATATGTATTACATTTTCCGTTTTTGTATGTGTGTTGTTGTTGTTGTTGTTGTTGTTGTAATGATACAAGAGAACTTGTGTTTACGAGGATATCCGAAGACTCTTACTTTTTCTACATGTTTTACTTTTTTTCATTTGATTGATCATTGAGAACACTGGGGTTATATTATTTGCAATGAAAGGAGAAATGTGTTATTACCCTGTTACCCCCCTTGTCATAAGACCTTTTGGTAATGACAATAAAATATCGAAGTGTCAACAGTCTCTCTCTCTCTCTCTCTCTCTCTCTCTCTCTCTCTCTCTCTCTCTCTCTCTCTCTCTCTCTCTCTCTCTCTCTCTCTCTCTCTCTCTCCATCCATTCCCCCATAGTTCTGCTCAGGTTGAACTGTCTGGCGTCTGCATGGTCAAAAGATCATTACTTCCTCCATGGGCAGTATTATGGTGATGTTGTTTTCAGTGTTACAGGTTTGATTTGTGAGTGTGGGTTACTCATATTTCAGTGATATGTGCATGACAAGGACCGATTGTGAAACGTCGCCTCTGCCTAAAATCTTCATCCTCGGCTAGAAGAGATGACGTTGGCCACTGATCAATCTCTATATCCCTTTTTTCTTCTTCCTTCACTATGGCCCTCCTGTCGTCTCCTCCTTTCCCCCTCACGCTATGCTGTGCAGCCCCACCCCCCCCCCCTTTTTGCGCCCCCACCTCCCCCCACACACACACGCCTTAACTCTTCCCTTCACCACCCCCCACCCCCCACCTCCCAAGTCTGACCGTACCAGCTAGGTTGTGAAGACTGAAGCCAGGGACAATGGCCAGTACTCCACCGCAGTGGAAACAGACCACAAGCCAGCAGTCCGCTATTGACCCAGGGGACTCCACTCCGGGACCCAACAGAAGATAAAGGTCGTGACCTTATTGAGTTTAGCAGCCCAAGGAGAAAGGCGGCTACCCTCTCATATAACGAGTGGCAAACCATCTTGTAACACTTGGAACCAGGAGGGTGACTTCTTCGATGACTTCTGCAGGCAGCACCACCACTTACACTTTTCAGATCCCCAAATTATGTATCATGCATTACAAGGAACCACGCTTCGTTCGAAAGACAACGGTCCCATTGCAAACCCATCACAGAATATTGACGGGGTGGGGGGTGGGGGGTGGGGGTGGGGGTTCTTGCCAGTAATCTCTTGAGTTCATACAGTAGGCCCGCGTTTCCATATGAACCCGGTCTCTTCTTCCGTCTTGTCTTGAGATTTTCGATGAGGATAAGTCTCAAAAATGATCCCCTATGACCAGCCTTTGGTCTTTCCCGAAGCAATTGGCAACGTGGCTATTTTCACATCATATGTCACTGTGTGCACACACTGTTAGATGTGTGCTTAAAGTCAGCTAACGCTGCACGTATATAACGTGCATTGTCTGTGTCGACAAACATCCCCCTGATCTATTAAGAAGCTGTGTGTGTCTTGTGGGAGGAGGGAGGGTGGTGGGAGGAGGATCTCCGTGTTGCTGTGGGGATGGGTGAGGGGGTGAGTGGGTTTGAACGTGTCTTTCAGTCTGTGAATGGTAAATAGACAACATATTGTGTCACTCATGCAAGTTGCCGCACTTCGTAAATAGTACTCATTTTCATCATTATCACCGTAACTGCCACTACTGCTACTGTTAATACTGCTACTACTACCATCACCACCATATGCGTGTGTGTTCTGTGCAAATCGATTCATGTACCACACACCTTTATATGCCCATACACCATGTCTATAAACCTTGTACTACAAATAGTTTAAAAAACCATCTCCATTTATTATCCTTTCTCTTTGGATTACTGTTTTTGGTCGTTGAGTTATCAACCTTTTTCAAATCATTATTATTTGTGTCCTATAAGCAAAGAGAATATCAGCGACTCTCTCACTGGAACTGAAGTACACAAGCAAACTTTGCTCTGCAGAATCTTCCTTCAAGTTGTACTGATCCGTGCAGACACTTACGTATGCACACACACACACACACACACACACACACATACATATATATATATATATATATATATATATATATATATATATATATATATATGTTGCATTGAAAGTGTACTGGCGTGGAAAGTGTACGGGCCAATCGTGGAATGTATACATTCCATGGATCAGCCGTGGTATACATTTCCACGATTTTGCCCATGGAGAGTACACTTTCCACGCCAGTACACTTTCAATGCAACATATATATATATAACAACAATAACAAGTAAAGAAATCCGCATGCCCTTGCATATATATATATATATATATATATATATATATATATATATGTGTGTATATATATATATATAGAGAGAGAGAGAGAGAGAGAGAGAGAGAATTATAAATAACGCTTGCTCTTATGTCTTAAATTGTAGAAAAACAGGGGGTGATAAGCATTCATATCCACAGTGGTAGATAATTCTGCCTAACTAACAGTATGTGCTTGAGTGGGTGAATGGGGAATAATAATAAATGCTTCTCAAAATGAGCCTTCAGCAAGTTTATAGTCTCCAAAGCGGGAGACAATCTCCAATGGGGGAGAAAACTCACTAACATGTAACTCCTGGTCAGATACCGGTATTATTGGGAGAAAACTCACTAACATGTAACTCCTGGTCAGATACCGGTATTTCAAAACCTGACTGTTTCTCCTCAGTGACCACAGAAAGTGGTAACTTAACTCCTCCGCGTTTTTGATTTTAAGAAGAATGCTATCCCAGAAAAAGGCTGGTGTGCAATACCATAGTATGTTTGTTGAGTTTTAAAAAAAACTAACCAAAGGTGCCACCTAAGAAGCAAAAGAAAATCATGAAAGAGCAAAACAAGCTATATTTTCTTGTGAAAAGTAGAAAATATAAAAAGATAACCTCTTAAGACACAAGTGCTAAGGGCCAGTTCTTGGAATGAATCTGTAAGGGACTAAATTACAATAAACTAATAAATTCCAACGATAAGTACCAGCACCGTTCCAACAACTTGCAGAGCAGTTAGGTGTTGGAATGACTGCAAGAAATATTCAATTATAAACAAAACTTGCTCTTATGTCTTAGATTGAAGAAATAGGGGGAGATAAGCATTCATATCTGCAGTGGTAGATAATTCTGCCTAACTAACAGTATGTGCTTGAGTGGGTGAATGGGGAATAATAATGCTTCTCAAAATGAGCCTTCAGCAAGCTTATAGTCTCCAAGGGGGAAAACAATCTCCAATAGGGAGAAAACTCACTAACATGTAACTCCTGGTCAGATACCGGTATTTCGAAACCTGATTGTTTCTCCTCAGTGACCACAAAAAGTGGTAACTTGACTCCTCCGCGTTTTTGATTTTAAGAAGAATGCTATCCCAGAAAAAGGCTGGTGTGCATACCATAGTATGTTTTTTATATATATATATATATATATATATATATATATATATATATATATATATATATATATATATATATATATATATAATAAATTCCAAGGATAAGTACCGAGCACCATTCCAGCAACTTACAGAGCAGCTTGGTGTTGTAATGACTGCAAGAAATATTCAGTTATAAACAAAGCTTGTTCTTATGTCTTAGATTGAAAGAAATAGGGGGAGATAAGCATTCATAGCTGCAGTGGTAGATAATTCTACCTAACTGACAGTATGTGCTTGAGTGGGTGAATGGGGGAATAATAAATGCTTATCAAAATGAACCTTCAGCAAGTTTATAGTCTCCAAGTGGGAAACAATCTCCAATGGAACTCTTATGTCTTAGATTGAAGAAATAGGGGGAGATAAGCATTCATAGCTGCAGTGGTAGATAATTCTACCTAACTAACAGTATGCGCTTGAGTGGGTGAATGGGGAATGATAAATGCTTCTCAAAGCAAGCTTTGTTTATAATTGAATATATATATATATATATATATATATATATATATATACAATTATAAACAAAGCTTGCTTGGTGCTCGGTACTTATCATTGGAATTTATTGTTTATTGTAATTTAGTCCCTTGCGGATTCATTCCAAGAACTGGCCCTTAGCACTTGTGTCTTAAGAGGTTATCTTTTTTATATTTTCTACTTTCCACAAGAAAATGTAGCTTGTTTTGCTCTTTCATGATTTTCTTTTGCTTCTTAGGTGGCACCTTTGGTTAGTTTTTGAAAACTCAACAAACATACTATGGTATAGCACACTAGCCTTTTTCTGGGATAGCATTCTTCTTAAAACGAAAAGGCAGAGGAGTCGAATTAGCACTTTCCGCAGTCACTGAGGAGAAACAATCAGGTTTCGAAATACCGATATCTGACCAGGAGTTATATGTTAGTGAGCTTCCTCCCCATTGGAAATGTTCTCCTGCTTTGGAGACTATAAGCTCGCTGAATGTTCATTTTGAGAAGCATTTATTATTCCCCATTCACCCACTCAAACATACTGTCAGTTAGGCAGAATCATCTACCACTGCAGATATGAAGGCTTATCACCCCCCTATTTCTACAATCTGAGACATACGAGCAAGTTTTGTTTATAATTCAATATTTCTTGCAGTCATTGCAACACCTAGCTGCTCTCTAAGTTGCTGGAATGGTGCTCGGTACTTATCCTTGGAATTTATTGTTATATATATATATACATGTGTGTGTGTGTGTGTGTGTGTGTGTGTGTGTGTGTTTCTATAGATAGATATACATATACATATAGATAGAGTGTGTGTGTGTGTGTGTGTGTGTGTGTGTGTGTGTGTGTGTGTGTGTGTGAGGAGCAAAACAGAGATGTGCCCTGTTTGGAAAGATTCATAGTCCATCTTTTTAATGTTTTAGAACAACATTAAACATACAAATTGAACAGCAGAATGCATTATAAACATTTTTTTTATGAAACATTTACTTCTAAACAGCTGCTGCGTCCTCGCATCGTTATCTGCTAATAGGTCATTTTTTTCACAGACTTTTTTTAAGGGCTTTGGCATTGGGTTTCTGGTTGTGAAGAGAGTGTCTTTTTATGTACCGTAAATCTAGCTCTGTTGGAATGATTGTGGAAAGGCTGCCTTCTTTAAAAGACTTTAGCTCTGGCAGAATGGAGTGATTGTGGAAAGGCTACCTTCTCTTTATAAGAAAAGATTTTAGCTCTGAGAGAAACGGAATGATTGTGGAAAGGCCGCCTTTTTTAAACTTCAGCTCTGACACAAATGGAGTGATTGTGGAAAGGCTGCATTTTAAAAAGAGCTTAGCTCTGGCACAAATGAAATGATTGTGGAGAGGCTGTATTCGTTTAGAGACTTTAGCTCTGGCACAAATGGGGTGATTGTGGAAAGGCTGCCTTGTTTAATAGACTTTAAGCTCTGACAGAAACGGAATGATTGTGGAAAGGCTGCCTTTTCTTTAAAAAGTCTTCAGCTCTGGCACAAATGGAGTGATTGTGTAAAGGCTGCCTTTTTAAAAAGACTTTAGCTTTGGCACAAATGAAATGATTGTGGAGAGGCTGTATTCGTTTAGAGACTTTAGCTCTGGCACAACTGGAATTATTGTGGAGAAGCTGCCTTCCTTTATTAAAAGACTTTAGCTCTGGCATGGTTGGGGACCTCTTTGAAAGGATTTGGCTTGCTTTCTCTTTCTTTGAGATGGTGTCTTTTATAGCAGGCTGTACCTCTGCCACTGTGGATGTAATTGTAGAGAAGGTGTCTTCTTCAAAAGGCTGTGGCTTTGATGTTTTCGTTCGTTCGTTTGTTTGTTTGTTTTGCGAGGGTATGTTGCAAAGTGATCTAGTATCTGTAGCTTTGTCACTGTTGGTCTGTAGCTTTGTCACTGTTGGTCCGTAGCTTTGTCACTGTTGGTCTGATAGCTTTGTCACTGTTGGTCTTTGTCACTGTTGGTCTGATAGCTTTGTCACTGTTGGTCTGATAGTTTTGTCACTGTTGGTCTGCAGCTTTGTCACCATTGGTCTTTGTCACTGTTGGTCTGACAGCTTGTTGATCTGACAGCTTTGTCACTGTTGGTCTCTAGCTTTGTCACTGTTGGTCTGTAGCTTTGTCACTGTTGGTCTTTGTCACTGTTGGTCTGATAGCTTTGTCACTGTTGGTCTTTGTCACTGTTGGTCTGTAGCTTTGCCACTGTTGGTCTGTAGCTTTGCCACTGTTGATCTGACAGCTCTGTCACTGTTGGTCTTTGTCACAGTTGGTCTGACAGCTTTGTCACTGTTGGTCTTTGTCACTGTTGGTCTTTGTCATTGTTGGTCTGACAGCTTTGTCACTGTTGGTCTTTGTCACTGTTGGTCTCTGTCACTGTTGGTCTGACAGCTTTTCAGTGTTGGTCTTTGTCACTGTTGGTCTGATAGTTTTGTCACTGTTGGTCTGATAGTTTTGTCACTGTTGGTCTGACAGCTTTTTCACTGTTGGTCTGATAGCTTTGTCGCTGTTGGTCTTTGTCACTGTTGGTCATTGTCACTGTTGGTCTGATAGCTTTGTCACTGTTGGTCCGACAGCTTTGTCACTGTTGGTCTTTATCACTGTTGGTCTTTGTCACTGTTGGTCTCTGTCACTGTTGGTCTCTGTCACTGTTGGTCTGACAGCTTTTCATTGTTGGTCTTTGTCACTGTTGGTCCTTTGTCACTGTTGGTCTGATAGTTTTGTCACTGTTGGTCTGATAGTTTTGTCACTGTTGATCTGACAGCTTTATCACTGTTGGTCTGATAGCTTTGTCGCTGTTGGTCTTTGTCACTGTTGGTCATTGTCACTGTTGGTCTTTGTCACTGTTGGTCTGATAGCTTTGTCACTGTTGGTCTGACAGCTTTGTCACTGTTGGTCTTTGTCACTGTTGATCTTTGTCACTATGGTCTTTGTCACTGTTAGTGTTTGTCACTGTTCGTCTAATAGCTTTGTCACCGTTGGTCTGATAACTTTGTCACTGTTGGTCTGATAGCTTTGTCACTGTTGGTCTGACAACTTTGTCACTGTTGGTCTTTGTCACTGTTGGTCTGATAGCTTTGTCACTGTTGGTCTGTAGCTTTACCACTGTTGGTCTGTAGCTCTGTCACTGTTGGTTTTTGTCACTGTTGGTCTTTGTCACTGTTGGTCTGACAAATTTGTCACTGTTGGTCTGACAGCTTTGTCACTGTTGGTCTCTGTCACTGTTGGTCTTTGTTGTTGGTCTGTTAGCTTTGTCACTGTTGGTCTGACACCTTTGTCACTGTTTGTCTTTGTCACTGTTGGTCTGACACCTTTGTCACTGTTTGTCTTTGTCACTGTTGGTCTGTTAGCTTTGTCACTGTTGGTCTGACACCTTTGTCACTGTTTGTCTTTGTCACTGTTGGTCTTGGTCACTGTTGGTCTTTGTCACTGTTGGTCTGATAGCTTTGTCACTGTTGGTCTTTGTCACTGTTGGTCTGTTAGCTTTGTCACTGTTGGTCTGACACCTTTGTCACTGTTTGTCTTTGTCACTGTTGGTCTTGGTCACTGTTGGTCTTTGTCACTGTTGGTCTGATAGCTTTGTCACTGTTGGTCTTTAGCTTTGTCACTGTTGGTGTGACAAGATGGATATGAGTGGTAGGTGGGTCCTCTAGGGGAAGGACTTGGAATAATTTCTCTATGAGAATTATCTTACATTTCACCTACACCCTCTCTCTTACTAGTGGTGGAAGCAACTTTCCGGTACTAGTCATCGAAGAAATTTTTATTTGTTCCGGGTATTGATAAAATACAGAAGAATGGCTCTGAGATAATTTTCCTTAGGCTTGTACTCTTAATTAAAAGTACTTATAGCTCCGAGATACAGAATTGAAGAGAGAAGTTCAAACATTCAACATTCGATTGAACAACAGGGAACTGACACAAGTTAAGTGCACTTTCACACATCAACTTTTATTACTTACACATAGATAAGAATGGCGTGTCACTTCCATAGGCTGCGTTTCAGTTCTCATTGGACTACCACAATGAGGGGCCCTTCCTCACTCCTACTTTACTCACTTGCACTCTGTGCAGCAAGCTTAAGTTGGCATACAGGGGTTCAGTCTACGTTACACTGAATGTATATGGGTATTATACATCCATTCTGCTTGCGAGCACCCAGTGCTGTAGCCAGAATGGTACTCATAGACAGGTTCTCACTGTTTCATCATAAAGTGAGGGTAAGGGTCTGATGGGTTTGAGAGTCCAGGTGGTAAGCAAACTTAGCTTTGCTTTCGGAGAAGACAGTTGTTCTCTCCTGTGGCTGGTGACTGCCCCACTGGTGTAGATTTGTTTGTCTGGTGTCGCCCCTGGTTTCTGGCGAAGTCCCAGCTCCTGGTTCACTGTGATGTGCAGCGTGACCAGGATCCCAGTTCTGCGATAAAAGAGAACTTGATCTGTAGATGAGAATCTGGTGGCTGGTCTTGTCGAGTGCACACATTTACCCTTTTTCCTCTTCTTTCAGAGAGGGTGTGAGACTCAGCCAGCAAAGTTTTCTCTATGTAGAGTTTCTGCTATAACTATTAACCTCCACTTTTGTTTAATGGCTAAGTTAAGCTTTACAAAGGGTAGGAGACAGTAATACAATGTTACAGTTTTAGTTATACAACTCTTCCTTGTTTCATATGAATTAAATCACACTGACTTGGGCTATGCTAGTCCAAGTACACATGTGGGTAGACTTAAAGTCATATACACAAATCATTCCAATAATCACCAGTATTTATAAATCAGAGTAGCAGTTTTTACCTAGCACAGGCATACTGTTTTCCTGATCAAAATTAATCATTGAATTATTATCTAACAGACAGAGTTGCATACTGACAAAAGTCAGGGTGAACACAAAGAGCAGTGGTCAGATTGTTAACAAAGAATCAAAACCACTGGGAGAGAGCTTTTGCCATATGATGGCAGCAAACTACTACACAGAATAATCATTCATCAGTTTGATAAATGTTGCTAAGCATTTGTACAAAGTTACAATGCTAACACACACAGCATACATAAAATCAATACATAGATTCAAAAATGTAAAACAGAGTTCCAACTCACTTTTCCTGGGAATGAACAGGGAATGACTTGAGATCAAGGAGTTACCAAGAGTGGACTAGGCCTTCTCTGTCCCTTTGTCTTCCTCTGCTCTTGTCTACAGGCAGTCCTGAGGGGTCAGTGAAGTTGCGCCTGTGTGTGTCTGCTATATGAATCTCTCGCTTGCCGAATCAAATTTCGACAAACTGTCATTCACCACCCATCAGGGGTGAGAGGGGGAGGGATTTAGTCTAGTCACCAATCGCCTCGGAAATTGTTTGAACCTAATCGGCACGGGATAATTTATGCATCCGTAGAGTTGTCCGTGAGCCCCAGTTAATTTTTATGCGTCCGCATAGGTGTCCGCGAGGACGGGGACCGTAGGTATGAAAGGGGGGGGGGGGGTGGTGGTGGTGGTGGAGAGCGCGGCAACATGCCTTTGTGTCGGGGGGTAGGGGGGGGGGGGGGGGGGGGGGGGGTGAGATGGGCTATTGTTAGAACGCACACACCCCACGCTGCGTAGTATCGCACAGCATGGGGAGGGAGGGTTGAGAGAGGGGAAGGGAGGTAGGCCGATAAACGAAAGGCGGCACGCATTTTCCTGTGACGCAAGTTTTCCTGTGTCATAGATCGTGTCAGTCGGGGCCTTTCGCACCGTTCTAAGCAAGAAAGAGGGGGGGGGGGGGGGTTGAGAGGGAGAGTGGGCATAGATTTGAAATCTATTCTTTGGTTTGGTGTTTTTAGAGGGACTGATCGGATGGTGTTGTCAAGCGTGGGGAGGTTGTCACCGTTGCTCTGATCGTTGAGAGGTTGTCACTGTTGATCTCATCATGGGGAGGTTGTCACTGTCGATCTAATCATGGGGAGGTTGTCACTGTTGATCAGATTGTTGGGAGTTGTCACCGTTGATCTCATCATTGGGAGGTTGTCACTGATGATCCGATCGTGGGGATGTTGTCACTGTTGATCTAATCATGGGGATGTTGTCACTGTTCAACTGATTGTGAGGATGTTGTCACTGTTGATCTCATCATGGGGATGTTGTCACTGTTGATCTGATCGTGGGGATGTTGTCACTTGATCTAATCATGGGGAGGTTGTCACTGTTGATCTGATCGTGGGGATGTTGTCACTGTTGATCTCATCATGGGGAGGTTGTCACTGTTGATCTCATCATGAGGAGGTTGTCACTGTTGATCTGATCGTTGGGAGGTTGTCACCGTGATGATCTCATCAGGGGGGGGGGGGGGGGGGGGGGGGGGGTGTCACTGTTGATCTGATTGTGGGGAGGTTGTCACTGTTGATCTCATCATGAGGAGGTTGTCACCGTTGATCTGATCGTTGAGAGCTTATCACTGTTGATCTGATCGTGGGGAGGTTGTCACCGTTGATCTGATCGTGGGGAGGTTATCGCTGTTGATCTGATCGTGGGGGAGGTTGTCATCGTTGATCTAATCATGGTGAGGTTATCACTGTTGATGTAACCGTGGGGAGGTTGTCATCATTGATCTCATCGTGGGGCGGTTGTCACTGTTGATCTGATCGTGGGGAGGTATCACTGTTGATCTGATCGTGGGGAGGTTGTCACCGTTGATCTGATCGTGGGGAGGTTGTCACTGTTGATCTGATCGTGGGGAGGTTGTCACCATTGATCTGATCGTGGGGAGGTTGTCTTTTAACAGACTCTAGCTTTGTAAGTTTCTTAGAGTGACTATGTTTTTTTTAAATGATTTATCTTAAAGTGGTTCGAGCTGTTGGATATAAAAACAATTTCCACTGTAACAAAGAGCCACATAATCAATGAGTTTAGATGCACGTTTCGTGGATGGAAAGAAACGTTACTTTCTGCAGCGGAACTGACGCGCATTCCAGTCCCCTAAGAACAGACGCCCATCCCAATCCCCAAAGTGTTTCCATGACATAGAACAGAGGGGCCAGTCACTCTGTAGGCCTTGGCTGGTAGGAAGCTGATTATGGTGGGATGAGATTGTCAAAACCATAAAATTCGTGCATGTGGAATGAAACTTAATTGATGGCGATCAGCTGGTGTCAATTTCGATGGGGAGAAAGGGGGGGGGGGGTCATTTAAAAGAAATCAGGAATAAGGAAAATGATAATTCATAAAAAGAATGCAAATGAAATAGAAAAAAAGTGAGAAGAGAAACTATACCACTGTTGGAATGGAAAGAAAGGAGAAGAAAGTGTCTTTGGAGACAATGAAAAATGTCTCATTCTTGAAAGAAGATAAATAATTAATGGGCAAACTAATCCATCCTTTGAAAAGAGACAAACCAGTGACAAGTGACATTTTTTTTTCAGAAAGAAGGGAAAACAATGACAGCTGACACTGTATTATTTTCAGAAAGAAGGGGAAAAACAACGACAGCTGACACTGTATTACTTTCAGAAAGAAGGGGGAAAATGACAGCTGACACTGTATACTTTCAGAAAGAAGGGGAAACAATGACAGCTGACACTGTCATCTTCAGAAAGAAGGGGGGAAACAATGATAGTTGACACTGTGTCATCCTCAGAAAGAAGGGGAAACAATGATAGTGACTGTCATTTTCAGAAAGAAGGGAAACAATGACAGCTGACACTGTATTATTTTTTGAAAGAAGGGGGAAACAACGATAGCTGACACTGTATTATTTTTAGAAAGAAGGGGAAACAATGATAGCTGACACCGTACTATTTTCAGAAAGAAGGGGAAACAATGATAGCTGACACCGTACTATTTCAGAAAGAAGGAGAAAACAATGACAGCTGACACTGTATTATTTTCAGAAAGAAAGGGGAAACAATGACAGCTGACACTGTCATCCTTAGGAAGGGTAAACAACGACGGCTGACACTGTCATCTTCAGAAAGAAGGGGAAACAATGATAGCTGACACTGTGTAATCCTCAGAAAGAAGGGAAAACAATGACAGCTGACACTGTATTATTTTCAGAAAGAAGAAGGGAAAACAATGATAGTTGACACTGTCATCCTCAGAAAGAAGGGGAAACAATGATGGCTGACACTGTCATCTTCAGAAAGAAGGGGAAACAATGACAGCTGACACTGTATTATTTTCAGAAAGAAGGAGAAACAATGACAGCTGACACTGTATTATTTTCAGAAAGAAGGGGAAAACAATGATAACTGACACTGTATTATTTTCAGAAAGAAGGGGAAAGATTTGACTGTTGACACTGTATCATTCTGAGAGAGAATAGGAAAGAATGACAGTTGACGTTGTGTCATCCTCAGAAAGAAGTGAGAAAGAATGACAGTTGACACATGTCATCATCAGAAAGAAGTGAGAAAGAATGACAGTTGACACATGTCATCATCAGAAAGAAGTGAGAACGAATGACAGTTGACACATGTCATCATCAGAAAGAAGTGAGAACGAATGACAGTTGACACATGTCATCATCAGAAAGAAGTGAGAAAGAATGACAGTTGACTTGTGTCATTCTCAGAAAGAAGTGAGAAAGAATGACAGTTGACACGTGTCATTCTCAGAAAGAAGTGAGAAAGAATGACAGTTGACTTGTGTCATTCTCAGAAAGAAGTGAGAAAGAATGACAGTTGACTTGTGTCATTCTTCTCAGAAAGAAGTGAGAAAGAATGGCAGTTGACGTTGTGTCATCCTCAGAAAGAAGTGATAAAGAATGACAGTTGATACTGTCTCATCCCAGAGATAGGAACGATTAACTTACAGTGGAAAAGTAGATCTTTTAGAATGGAAAGAATGTTTGCGAAGTTGTGTCATGACTGAAAAGAAAAAAAATAAGAGAAATTTTATCATTTTCAAGGAGGAAAGAATAAAGGAGGGGGGGGGGGGGGGGGGGGTGTAGGGGGTCCATCACTCCAAAAAGAAAGCTGAAAGGGGTCCATCACTCCAAAAAGAAAGCTGAAAGGAGAACGTGAATCATCCACAAAATAAAAGCTGAAAGGAGAAAATGTATTTGGGGGGGGGGGGGGGGGGGGGGGGGGGGGGGGGGGGGGGGGGGGGGGGGGAATTTATCGGGAAAAAAAATATATATACGCAGGAAAGAAAGAATAATAGGGGAACATTTCTCACCCCGCTGACAGGAGAAACTTTATGATCCCAAAAAGAAAAGCTGAGGAGAGAAAATGTCTCATCCTTGGAAAGAACAGAAAGAAGACAAATGCAGGTTATGAGTGATCCAGGAAAGAACAGTAAGAAACGGGAAATGAGCCCTGCGTGTATCTTACTTACTTTTGCCGGGTAATAGCACTATACTTTTGCTTTTGCCGGGTAATAGCACTATTAACTTTTGCCTGGTTGCAGCACTATTACTTTTGCCTGGTTTTACCACTATTACTTTTGCCTGGTTGAAACACTATTACTTTTGCCGGGTAATAGCACTATTACTTTTGCCTGGTTGAAGCACTATTACTTTTTGCCTGGTTGTAGCACTATTACTTTTGCCTGGTTTTAAAGCACTATTACTTTTGCTATTACTGGTTGAAGCACTATTACTTTTGCCGGGGTAATAGCACTATTACTTTTGCCTGGTTGAAGCACTATTACTTTTGCCGGGTAATAGCACTATTACTTTTGCTGGTTGGTTGAAGCACTATTACTTTTGCCTGGTTGAAGCACTATTACTTTTGCCGGGTAATAGCACTATTACTTTTGCCTGGTAGTAGCACTATTACTTTTGCCTGGTTGAAGCACTATTACTTTTGCCTGGTTGAAGCACTATTACTTTTGCCTGGTTGTACCACTATTACTTTTGCCTGGTTGAAGCACTATTACTTTTGCCTGGTTGTACCACTATTACTTTTGCCTGGTTGAAGCACTATTACTTTTGCCTGGTTGTACCACTATTACTTTTGCCTGGTTGAAGCACTATTACTTTTGCCTGGTTGTAAGCACTATTACTTTTGCCTGGTTGAAGCACTATTACTTTTGCCTGGTAGTAGCACTATTCTTTTGCCTGGTAGTAGCACTATTACTTTTGCCTGGTTGAAGCACTATTACTTTTGCCTGGTTGTAGCACTATTACTTTTGCCT